>VXAU01000639.1:2389049-2454661 GCA_013399695.1 Formicarius rufipectus
AGGAGGGGTGGGGGGGGGGGGTGGGGAATTGCTTTTTGGGGTGGCAATGTACTCAGTGGGGAAACCAATGACTGAGCAGAACAATTCTACAAGAAGGAAGTTTAAAAGCAAGTGCTCAGTGTGGCAGAAACCTTTGAGTCCAGTGCCATCTGGGCAGGGTGCTGGTGGCACACCCAGCCCTGCCTGCTCTGGCAGCATCCCCCCAGATGGCTGATGTGGGATTAATTCCATCTGTTGGGTTTGATTCCTGCCTTTTTTTTTCAGAGGGAAACACTAAGGAACTGTAAGTGGCCAGGAAATGATTTGTTTGGGAGTGTGGGATTTGTTGGTTTGTTTGTTTGTTGGAGGTTTTGGGGGGGTTTTTTGGGTTTTCTTTGGTGGTGTGTTTTTTTGTTTGTTTGTTTTGTTTTGTTCTGGTTTTGGGGGTTTTTGTTTGGTTGGTTTTTGTTTGTTGTGGGGTTTTTTGTGGTTTTTTTTTTGTTTGGTTTGGTTTGGTTTGGGGGTTTTTTTGGGTTTTTTGTGGGTTTTTTTGTTTTGTTTTTTTTCTATTTTTCTATTTCTGCCTCAAAATATCTCTGGCTACACATGAAGTATTTTCCCACTGACATTGCCCATTCAGTACATTCTTAGGAGATTTCACGTTGTGCCTTGTCCTATTTGCCACTTGGCTCCATGGAAAACTGTCTTTTTGGGCAGACTTTGTAGAAGCACCCAAGAATTCAGAACATAAATTTCAACATCCCCCCGGTGGGATGAATTTGGGAGTGACAGCAGGTCTGTTTTCCAGCCTGCCCAGCAGTGCCATCCTGCAGCCAGCCCAGAAGCTCTGGAGCTGCAGCCCAGCCCGGGGGTCACCCTGAGCTTCTCATGCAGGTGGGCACAAACACTGGTCCAGAGGGCAAATTCAAAATGCCACAAAGCACATCAGACACATTTAGGCTGGCCTAAACTGCAGGGGAAGTTGTTTAGCAGAGTCAAGCTTTTTTTAAAAAAATGTCATTGTTGGATTGTACCTTCTTTATTCTAATACGATTTATCTTGTTTTTTAAGCTACTGGCAGTTCCTGCTTGTTCTGAGTCAAGGTGCAGAGCAGAGCCCACCCTCAGAAATGCTGATTTCTCGTGTGTATTTTCAACTTCTTCCTGTTTCCCATGAAACATAAAATAAAATAAAACCACTCAGAAAAAAACAAAAAGTAGAGTCACTTTACTATGAATCCCTGAGACACCAACCTTGGTGTGTCACCAACACAGACAGAAAGCTTTTTTTTCAAATTCCTAAAAAAAGCCACTTGTTTCTCTGCTACCTAAATTTACAAGAGTCAAGCATTCAGATACTGAGGATTTGCTGTATGTTTGCAGGTTCTGACCAGACTCTGAATATCTGAAATGACTAAATATCAAGAGCAGGAAAGTGGATTGAATAGAGACATCCTGGGCTCATAAAAATCCCTCCTGCACTTCTTCTCCCCCTGAGTTTCAGCACCATATAGCTTTTCCTTTCTTTAAAAAAATAAATAAATAAAGCTGTTCCCATATTTAAGTTCCTCTCTTCCTGTGAATCATACTCAGATGATTTTCAAGAACCTTTCACTCTCTCTCTGCCTCACATGTTAATCCAAATCTCCTTTCCTAATTAAAGTTTTATTCTACAAGAGTCTTTAACCTTCGTTTCCAAGTGGGAAAATCAAATCCAGCTCCTCTTGATAAGGCAAACTCCTTACTGGTTGATTGGCAAGCTTAATTAAATCCCAGTATTTTCCTTTAATTGCTGGATTATTACCAAGACAGCATCTTCAGGGATTATTGTGGGTGCACAGGGGAATGGGACCCAAAGGCTGAACTCTACAACTAGTTCTGGTTTGCTGCTTTCCCTGTCCCAGGAGGAACTTTATCTGCCTGATGTTACGTGGAGGAGCAGAGCATGGGCATGGGCTGAGCTCTGGTCACATTTAATTGAAGCCATTGACCTTCCTGTGCTTAACTGTGGATGGCAAAGACCTCAGAGATCATCGAGTCCAACCCTTAACCCAGCACTGCCAAGTCCCCACTGACCGTGTCCCCAAGAGCCACATCCACACACAGACATTGCCTCACCTCCCTGGTAGGACTCCCCTTTCCACCCTTTGGAGCTTCCTGGGCTTGGAGTATTTTTAATCTGCTGAGATACAAGATGTGAGCAGCCAAGCCTTGGTCCAGATATCTCTCTATTTACCCTGAAAATTGCAATTAAAAGCCAAGAGATGGCAGGATGGAAACTGCATTATGGAAAACATCCCATCCCATCCCACCCTGGGGCTTCTCTGTATTACAACGCTCTGCACTGTTGCAACACAGTCCCTGGAGAAAGTGGAAAATCCTGATTATGATGGGTTTGTTGCACCACTCGATGTGCCAAGAGCCATTATCTTTCCCAAGCCATCAAATGTCTAGAGAAAACGGGGTGGCTGTCACAGAGCAGGGATTCTCTAATTAATTCCAACTTCATGTGCCATGAATCACTGCTTGTTTCAGCTGCAGCCTGCAACTGAATTGTGCACATATGTGAAGGGAGCCTCATTTTCAAGGATTTATTCCTGCCATTGATTTTAATGAATTATTGGTGAGTAGGAGGCAATTACAACTGTTTTTCGTGGGGTTTGTTTGGTTTGGTTTTTTGTTTTTGTTTGTTTGGGGTTTGTTTTTGGTTTTTTTTGTTGTTTTGGTTTTGGGTTTTGTTTGTTTGGTGTTTTATTTCTTTTGTTTTGGTTTTTGTTTGTTTGTTTGTTTTTTCTCCAGGTAGTTAAACTTTACTTTGGGAAATTTTTATCACAGAAAATAACCAAACCAAAATAAAAGAGGCTAATAGGTTTTTTTTTTCCTTCAACACAAAACTAAGCCCTTCCCCTGTTGCACCAATGTGATTTGTGGGACATGAGTCAGACATTGTTTCTTTATGAAACACACAGGGACAGAGCTGAATGCCATGGAAGGTATCATGGTAATGATCTTGATGACAGGACAAAGCCCCAAGAGCCAAGTGAGATAAACCTGCCTAGCAAGACCTTTCAGTGCCCTCCATAAACCAGATAATCTGACCTCTGATGGGAAAGCTCCCAAATAACTCTTTCAAAGAGCATTTTCATCCCAAGGCTCCCTATCATGACAGAGATATTGCCGGGATGCCAAATTATCCCTCACAGCCTATTAAGATGTCAAAGCTGGAAGTTCCCTTTAATTTGTTTATGTATCTTAGGAAACTGTTTATGGTTTCCCATCTGTTAAAGAACCACTATTTAATATGCATTCATCTGGTCTTTAACTTTGATGATGTTCAGGAACGAGATGCTTTGGGGGGATTCTGATCCCTGATCAAAGAGACAGAGGGCCCCTCCTGCCTTCCTTAGGCTCGTTTCTGCCCAGGCAATTAAAACATCAAGCCCCGAGTTCCCTGGAGCAGGAACTGTGTGGTGAGGTTACCATTGCTTAGCCCTGAAAACAGAAGAGCTTGGCTACCTGCCTGGCTCATCCCAGCATGGACTGGCAGAGAAGGGCAGTACCTTGCCCAGAAACACCCCCTCCTTATACACACCTTTGAGATCTACTTCATTTCTTAGGCACTTACTTGAAGGATTCCCAAATCCTCGTTCACGAAGTTTAGCCATGATGATGATATTTGAAGGCTATCTCAGGCAGAGATTTTCAGTTGTGATTCTCATCAGGCACCTTCACCACATGTGCATCAACATTAGTATTTAACTGTGATTGGGTAATTACTTCTTCTTGTCTTGCTCTTCACAAATAAACTTCAACTCAGTGCTGGCAAACAATTCAGATATTCAAGCACTGCAAAACTAAAGTGGTCTCCTGCCATCCTGAAACCCTAAGGTGGCCTCAGTCTCTGGGGTATTTCTCCACATCAGTTTACCCACAGCTCAGGTCACTTTATGCCAAGCAAACATCACAGGCCACAAGTGTTTGTGACAGTATTAGGTCATCATAATAGAAGTTAAAATCCAACTCACTGGCCATCAGTAGTTTCACCAAGGGCAACCTCGACACCACGTGGTGCCTTCCCAAGGCAAGGTCAGGCATTTCAGCTCTCACACTCCCATTAGTTTAACAAGAGCCATGACTCTGACCCTCCACATACATCACAGACTTTATGTTGGTCCAGAGGCTCAAAATTCAGCTTTCAGTGTAAGTGCTTTATTTTCTGATATATTCCCCCCTTCATGTGCTGCTGTTTTCCTGTTTCTTGCTCACTCTGGGCTGAGCTGTTGAGCGTTCTGGGGTACGAGCACGTGTGACAAGCAGACAGGGGTGATCTTACAACCAAGCTCTTCCTTTTTCAACAGATTTGATTTCCCCTGCTCTGATATTTAAAATTTCCTTTTCACTGCCAAGAAGGGATTGGCTTCAGCATCTCAAGACCCTTTTTCCCAGCCAGCTTTCCCCGTTTCACAGTTTCCTGGGCTGGAGGGTCCCAGAGGGACACGCTGGCTCGTGGGCACTGCATCCCCCTCGAGGGGGGCACATGGGGATGGCTGGAGGGTTATCCCACCGAGAGGGAGCAAACCCCGAGCTGCTGCTCCGAGCTCCGGGTGCGTGGGAGGGCGATCTGATACGCTAATTAGTGGTAATTGTTTCCAACATCCTGCTATTTTACCCACATGGTGATTTACTGATGTTAAAACCTTGTTTTGGCACGTGGAGTCTTCCTTGATGTGGTAACTGCCTGAAAGGCAGGTGTCTTGTTTCTGGATTTCAGAGTCTTTTTATTTTTCTTTCCCTGGATACTTTTCTTTTTGAATACACCTTCCCTTATGGTTTTGTTCTTTGCAATTCATATTTTTTCTTTCTTTTTTTTGGTGGGTTGTTTGTTTGTTTGTTTGTGGGGGGGTTGTTTTGTTTGCTTTTGTTTTTTGTGTTTTGGGTTTTGTTTTTTTGTTTCTTTCCCCCTAATCTCTGACTTTGGAATGTTTCCATATTTGTCTGTCGCTGGTATTTAAACAACTTCCTAATCTCTAGGATTTCCTTCCTTCTGTAGATCACCTTTAAAAGCCCAGCAATCCCTTATTATTCCCTCTCTCATTTTCATTGTTTCATCCATAACAAGCAACATTAAATCCAGAGAGCATTTAAGACCAATTGCAGTTTCTGCACAACAACTACAAAATCCCATCATTTTTTTCCAGCCTGAAGTAGGATTTTTGCCAGAGGGAATATTTGTTCTCTCTAGTAACAAGGTGACTTGGTGCCAGTTCAGCCTAAATTCCTGCAGGGCCAGGAAGGATCCAGCGAAATGGCTGCAATATTCATTAAGCATTTCTTTCAGAGAGTGGCCTCTAAATAAACCAAGGTGCCTGGTGTCCACTGGGATCTTTCCTTCATCCCAGGGAAATAGGAGAGCTCTGATGGTGCTCACACAGAGCATTATTTGCAGGGGTTATTTGCTAGAAGCCAAAAGGGCAACAGGTGGGGAGAGAACTCAGCCAGGCGGGCATCACACGGGGCACAGAAGGGGGCAAAGGGTTCTCCTGGGCATTCACTTCCTGCAGCCTTCAGAGGTGGGAGGAGCCCAGCAGGGACAATAATTGCAGGAATCAAAGGCAATCACATCTTGCCCACATGACATTTTCCCCCTGTACGTGAGAGCAGAGATGAATTTTCTGGTTGTGTTTGAAGGTGATGATTTCCAAGATTTTGCAAGAGGATTAGTTACACTTTTCGGCTCTCGGTGCTGGAAAAGGAAATCGAATGGAAAAGAGGAATTCATGGCTTTTGGGGAGATTTTGAAGAATGCTGTGGGGAGAATAAGTCAAAAATGGACCCCATGTATATTGGATTGTTAATATTCTTAAATGAGCAATTTGCACTTTGAAGTACAATAAGAAAATAGAGATTTTTATCTCGATGAAGTAGGAAGATAATTGCACTCAGAGCCTTTAATCAGCAGGCTTCAGATTTAAGCAGATGGATACAGAGGGCAAATCTGTGAAGGATGAATTATTTATTTTGGGCACACTAAAACTTTGTCTCTTAAAGGTCATCAAACTTTCAACAGAGTTGACAAAGTCTGCTGCATATGCGAATGAGTTTAATCTTCTCATTAGCGAGAGGCAACATTTTCTTTTGAACTTGATATGCCTGGTAGGGGAAGGAAAAAAACCCACAGAACAAAATCATGTATGGAAAAGTACAGCTGAAGAGCATCTGTTTGTCTTACAGCAGTGGTTCTGCCCAATTGCTCAAAAAA
The DNA here is from genome assembly GCA_013399695.1 of Formicarius rufipectus. Taxonomy (NCBI): domain Eukaryota; kingdom Metazoa; phylum Chordata; class Aves; order Passeriformes; family Formicariidae; genus Formicarius; species Formicarius rufipectus. Next base: position 2,395,287 of record VXAU01000639.1, read on the forward strand.
AATTAAACTGGAAACCTTGGAGCAGAATAATATGTTCTGTCCAGTGGGCACAAATATTTGACTTATCTATCATTCTTAATAGGATTATAAAATTAAAAGCCTCCCCAATCAAGCAGCATTTATTAATTAGTGTGATGTCCCTGTAGTGGCTAAGGGGACTTTGGTGTCAAAGGCAATAAAAGAGTCATTTACACCCTGTACCAGAAATCAGCAGTGAATGAAGAAGAAAGAAATGCCATTGTTCATCATTGGCTTCAGTGAGGCTGCTCGCATGGGTGAGCTTAAACACGGGCAGCAAAGGCTTCCAATGATTTATGATGCTTTGCATTTCAATCAGATATGGGTCAAAGCTGGGCCCCCAGCTTGAATTTATCCATCTGGATCCTGATCAGTGGGGCCAAATGTTTATTCCTGAGGTTATGTTGTGTTTCAGGCAATCCAAGGTGGTTGTCTGCAGAGGGCTGGGACCACGGTGACAACCCCAGCTGGAATTTCCAGGGGAATCTCATGGGTCAACCCGATCCATGCCCATGTGCCAAAGGGCTTGATGGGCAAAGGCAACTCAAGACTCTTCCCTGTCAGCTCAGGGAGTCAATGGAGGAACTAAAGAGAGAAACTGAATTAATAATGGAGTTAAATGATAAGATGAAAGCTCGTGCATGATTAAAATCCTCTGTTGCTCAGTGAAAGAGGTCTCCAATGGACACACCATAGGATGGGAGCACAGACAGGATCATTGCACACTATGGAAATATTACAACACAGACATTCATGTTGGATGGGAAGGAAAAACCCTGAGATCCCAGCAATTTCTCAGATAACATATGAGTTAGTGACACAGACCTGAGCTGATTTTTACTCTTGGGGCAGAGCCAGGATAAAATTAATGGGGTTTTTTGTGGCTCCAATAAGAGCACAGAGTTTTCATTGTGCTCAGCAAACACAAACATTTTCACAAGTGATACCTTTTTTCTTTAATTGCAGGGACCTCAGCCTCTGCCTCAGAGCACAGCATACACATGTTTCAGTGTAAGCTCCCCTCTGCTCAGGAAAGTATTTCAAGATGCACAAAAGCCCTTTTTTTAATCACGGAGCGAGCAAGATGAAAGGCCACAACTATGAGCCAGGTTGCCTTCCATAAATAACAGCTTTGTAATGGTTTCTTGAATATAATCCCACAAAAAAGGCAGCAGCAATTTCAAAAACCTGTAGCCAACCTAAGTGCTGCCATACAGACAGCACAGAAACCCAGGCTCCTAAGAGGAACAGGTCATGGAAGCTTCTGGATTTAGACTTAAATGAAGAGCCCTTGGACACATTATGTGCAAAAATATGGTTTAGACAGGGAAAAGCCCCAGGAAAGCACAGCCACATCTGGGCACCCCCTGAGCCAGGGCAGGGCGAGCTGGTGGCAGCCCAGCCCTGCTGCTGCTCTGATGCAGGTCAGACACTCACACGGCACTCACACACACTCTGATGGCTTAAACCAGCCTCAAAATGACAAAGCCAGGAGAGCTGAAGGGTCATTTCCAAAGCCAAATGGTCTGAAGGTTGGATACTGAGCATTCTCCAACCCGGAAATCCCCCAGCCCCTGGGTAGGGCTTCAGGCAGGGATGTCCCTCACCCCTCACCTGCCCCACGGCTCTCCGTGTTCATCCTCAGCACAAACCCAGCAGAGAAACCCTCCAACTCCACTCTGAGATGTTGTGCATCTACCAGGAACACAGCAGCAAGTAAAGAAGGGAAGGATCTGCTGCCAACCACCACAGCACAGTGGTGTTTGCATGGTGAGGGCTGAGCACAGCGAGCTCAGAGCCTGTGCTCCTTGCAGGGCTTCTCTCCCTTAAGGGAAGATCACAACCAAACTACCCAGGGAAGAAAAAGGCTTTTGAACAACATACTTCATCAAATTCTAAATTTAAATTTAAGCACACACACAAATCATTTCTGAATGTTTATTTCATTTCACATCAGGGAAAATCCCCCTTCCTTTGGTTAGAATTATTACCTTTTAATGGGTACCAGAAGATTTGTTCACTGACATAATTCTCCCCAGGATTTTTCTTCCTTCATGTTTCCACAGTGTTCCCCTGGTTTGCTCTTCACAGTAGTCCCAGGAACGTGCCCTGTATTCAGTGGGACAAGCAACTTGGTGGTTTCAGCAGTACCTGAACTTTCCAGCCAGGTCAGAGCAGGAAACTTAGGCAGGGATTTTAGACTGGAGATCAGAACTAAAATAGAATGGAAAAGAAAGGAATAAAAGCTAAATTATTGATATTATTAGCAATTTCTTTGCACATAGTAGGGTGTGACTTTCTGATTTAAGTCGTTCCAGTTTGGAGGTGCCACGTCTGGGTTGTCTGATGTTCCCTCTGAAAAAGTAAACTGTTGTGACACTCTGTGGACTGAGGTGACACACAGCTCATGATTTCTGGTTGTGTTTTTAGCAGAACTGCTTGGAAACGTGGCGTGTTCCTGGTGTAGGCAAGCAGATCCCACACGCTGGAGAAGACCTTAAGTCCAGGGTAGGAGCAGGACACAGCAACACAGTCCCTACATCAACGAGGGGCTGAGCTGGGAAGCCAGATTGACTTAATTTATTGCATGGAGGAGGTCTGGAAAGTGGAAAATTACTCAAGGCTGAACAAAGAGGCTCATCTGTAGCCATAGGGACACACAGAGGGACCCGGCACCACCCAGGACGACTCAGTGAGGAGGAAGGACACACAGACGTGCTGCTGGCTCTGCCCTCGGTGGGGACCTGGCATGGTCCAAGCACACCAAGCTGGGCAGGGACACGAACTTGCAGCTGCCCTAAAGAGAAGTTATAAATAGTAAGATAAAGGTCTTGGGCAACCCTAGATGGGTTTGACCCCTTTGACCCCCTGACTACAATGCACGGGTCAGTAGTACCATATTTAGGCACCATAAGGATGCCCCAATTTCTCTCAGCCCCACAACTCAGAGCTATGGGGAGAAAGAGCACAGGCACGTATGGGAAGCCTGGTGTAACAGTCACGTTACCCCTCATTTAAATGAAGTAATTAACTCTCCTAAATCCCATCCTCACCCATCACCTGGAACAGAAAGGACAATCCCATTTACTCTTTAAAAAATAAACAAGTGTCTTTACCCTTATCTTGGTGCCCTGGACGACCCCAACATTGTCACAGGATTTCTTTGGATCGCTGGAACTGTTTTTTTTCTTATTGGCAAACCAGACTTTGGTTTACCAAAGATTTAGTAAACTCTAGTTATCCAGTTAAACCTGTCTGTCGTTTGTCTGACGACACTTTTTTAATCAAGAAATTATTTTAAACCACTTTTTCCAGTCAAGGCTGTCATTGCTTAAGAGAGGGAGTTTACAAACACATTGCAGTTGCAAACACTTGGAAAACAGGCAGCAGAAGATTAACACCCTATAAAGGATGAGCAAATGCTTGGGGACCTATTAAAGTAGTCGGAAAAAGAGAAATTGTGAAGAAATAGCCCAGTGGAATCCTGAAATCTGTTCAGTGGAGCCTCACAATGGCCTGAACCCTTCCGTGCTTGCTCAGAGCCTCTCCGCGGAGGGAGAGCCGAGTTCCCACGGGGCAGGGAGGGACTCCCAGCCCGGCTTTGCAGTCGGCAGCCCCGCAAGCACTCGGGGGCTGGGGACAATCTCCACCGCCCAGACACACTCGGGACTTCAGGGAGAGTGTGTAAACATCATCTGTTTGATTTTATCGGCTTGTTTTCACTTGGGAGGCTCACGGGAAGAGGGCACCAAGAATAGGCTTTCTAAACCTTTCTCTTTCTTTTTGGTGTGGCTTCTACCAGAGGCTTGTCTAAAACTGTATCAGCCGACACAGAAATCTCTGACATGAATGATCTTATGTGGACGTGCTAAGGAGACCCACAGACAAATTTCTACTCCTTGTCAAGCTGATTTCTGCAACTAAACTGTAGGAGAAAGAAAAATTCTTTGCACGAGTGAGCTTTATTTACACGGGCAAATAGTGACAGGACAAGGGGGAACAGTTTTAAACTGAAAGAGAGGGGATTTAAATTGAATGTTAGGAGGAAGTTGTTCCTTGTGAGGGTCATAAGGCTCAGGCACAGGTTGCCCAGAGAAGCTGTGGATGCCCCTTCACTGGAAGTGTCCAAGACCAGGTTGGACAGGGCTTGGAGCAACCTGGGCAGGTGGAAGGGGGTTGGAATAAGACGTTCTTTAATATTCCTTCCAACCTAAACCATTCCGTGATTCTATGATTTATTCCCAGACCTGAAGGGAAGGAGGAGCCTGACCTTCACTAGTCTGAGATTTGATGTTGGAGCAAAGCTTAAACCCAGAGGGGTTTTCAAGAATGTACAGAAGGTGTTTTGAAGCCCTTTGCTACTTCATGGTCCAAGCGGTGTGCAGGTGGTGGGACCCAGCTGTGCTGGGTGGAGGGGACAGGCAGAGCTGTTCCTGCAGCTCCGTTTCTAGGAGGTGCATCCCAAAGGCAGGCAAGGGAAGCTGAGGGGAGGGAGGAATTGCACGTGGAGCCCCAGCCAGGACTGTGATGTCTCCTAAATGGCCAGGGTTAATTGGCTCAGTCCATAACCCACAAGAGCTTCCTTGTCCTTCCTGCGTGGCACCAGCTTCTCCCCAGGGCAGCACAGGCTCTCAGAGGAGGCACATCAACAGAAGGACAACATTTGAAACATATTTCCTGGAAAATGATGAGTCCCAAATGGTCTCGGGTGACTGGAGAAACTCTCACTCCCACCTTTCATGTTCTGATAGTGCTCTCTGGCTCCAGCACGGGCAGCATGGCATGCTGAGCTCCACCATGGCATGCTGAGCTCCAGCACCTCTTTGCAGGAGCAGGATGAGCCCAGGGGAGGAGCCTGGCTGTGCTAAAAATGAGGATGCAGCTCCAGGTCGGGATGTGGGACACAGCAGTGGGACCACACAGCCCAGAAGCCCAAGTTCCTTGCACAGCTGCTGCGATGCCTCCTGGCTGTGAAGGTGACAGGGAGGAATCCCCAGCTGACACATACATCTCTCTGCTGCAGCATTTCATGCCTTTTCTCAGGCACTGTGACTAATCATGAGAATTTGGGGGGGAAAAAAAGAGAAAAAAAAAATCAGATATTTTGCCAGAAGATGTTAGGGGGGGAAAAAACCCCAACATCCTACCAGGGGACAATTCACATGATTGACCAGTAAAAAATGGTCAACAGCTGTGCCTGAACATCTGTACTGGGGAGTCAGACTCTCAGAAAGGAGTAAATGACCAGAAGAGAAACTGCCAAGAGCTCCTCTAGTCAAGCCTAGGCCATGCTCTGGGACAGGAGGGAGCCAGGAGTCAGGAAAGCTCTTTTCCTCTCATGGGACAGAGAGTGGGGCTGATTAAAAGTGACATTTCTAACACATTGCTTAGAGAAGTGTTGAGTCCAAATGCAGAAGTTCAAGCCCTCCTTTGTTCTACCACCCTTGACAGCTCCCACACGGACTGTCCTGGAGGGACATGCTGTTCTGAGCTGCAACCAAAGCCATGCCAAGTGCTTGTAATGTTTTTATCTTAAATGACAGAAACAAAAATATCTATTTGTTTCTCACATTTGCCCCTTTAGGCTTCCCCCTTCCCAGGTGGGAAGGAGTCTGACAACAAGGAAGCCCAGAGGATGGTCCTTACCCATAGGAAGCTTCATTGCCTCAATGGACCCTTTCCAATCAATTACAGTTGTCTTTGATTTCTCAATTTGAATTAATGAGATTATATTCAAATCTGTGATCTCAACCCCTTTTAGCTGGACAGTGGAAATTGAGACTTCATTAGCCTGACGGCTCAAAATCAAAAGACAACCATTTATTTTCACAGTTATTAAGTCCATCTCATGACAGTTTGGACAAGACTCCTCAGTTTCTAATATTTATGGTTTGTTTTGCTCTGGGGACAAGAGAGAAGAAGAAGCTCATGGATCACTGGCTCCTACTGTTTTTATTTACACACCAAGGCCAGTGCATATTTGCAGAACACCCTGATGTGGTTAATCAATGTACTGCACAATATTGCCCTTAAAGGATTTCTTAGTATTGCCAGAAATACCTGGTTTTCTGAGATAACAATTCCCACATTCTGAGGCTGCATCCTGAGTGATCACACCTGCACCAGCAGCCCAGGGCTTCAGGGAGCTCCTCAGTCATGTCCCTCACAGGTCTGAGCTTTGCCAAAACCTCTTAAAAGGTGTTTTTAAGCATCCAAAAGAGCTGAAGGCATATTTACTCCCCACACACGTCTTTCTTTAATTTCAGAAGTAATTAATGCCTTGTCTGTTGACATGCAATAAAATTAATTTGCTGAAAACTGCACTTTAAGCCTATTTGAGGTGAGCTGGATTAATTAAAACACTAAGTAAATCCAAACAACAAACATATACATCATTCAGCCCAAAAATTATCTGAAAATAGCCAGTAAATAGCTTGTCATAAGCAGTGGGGAAGTTTTCCCTTGGACTCTTCAAAAATGGTTCTCAAAAACAGATTAATATGTTCAAATAACACATTGATGTTTATTTGGCAGTATTGCTAAAAAGAAGTAAAAGTATATTTCCCTCTGTATTTTTTGGCATTCTTCCAGAAGAAATAGCTTAAGTTTTTAAGTAAAATAAATAAAGACTTCTTTTTCTTTCCTTTTTGAAAGGGAGAAAAATTAGCCTACAATTAGTCCCATTCTGGAAACAAGTTTTCCAGCAATGTTTCAGATCCTTCAGCTAAAAGAAGCTGCTGTACCTTCACTCTGGTTCTCTAGAGAATGTGCTTTGACATCAGTAATTTACAAAAGGGGCTCAAGACCAGACTACTGGGTTTGCCTCGAAATCCCAGCTCGCATAAATCAAAGGAGAGCCATAAAAAGGGACTCGGTGGTTTCCCGGAGCTGTGAATCTGTCCCATTTCCACTATAAATACTCGCCCTGGAATGTCACCCACACTCGCACATGCTAATGGCACTGTCACATTAGTGCTGCGAAATCACAACTTGTGAGAGGCAGATTTAAACGTTACTCGGGTAAAGGGATTTTAGGACGGAGCACAGAAGTTCTGAAGGCTTGGGGGGTTTTTTTTGGCTGAAGGATTAAAAAGATGGGCAGTCCTTTCCACTTTCATTTGTGACTCCTCTGTCAATGCAGACTGGCTGTGCCTTATCACATACCAGGGCTGGCAGCTGCCCCAGCCCCCGCGACACCCACGGAGAAAATCACCGTGGACACTTTGGGGCTGGACGGATGAGTTTTGGTAATGAATATTTTAAGCTCCTTTGACAAGTGCACTGCTCGTTCCCAGGGCAGAATGGGATTTAAAAGACAGGCTGAGGTTCCTGACGGGGTCTGACATCACTTGAGCTGCCCCACTCGCCAAAACCATCCCATTCCACGAGTGCCAAGGTCCTGCAAAACCTGCTCTTTCCAGGGGCTGGAGCTTAGGAGTGAACACAAGTCACTGCTTTAGATCACCTCCCGCTTTGCATTTTGTCTGAGGTGCTTTCTGCTGTTCCACTCTTGATGTATTTCATTAATTGCTCACCCTAAGGGCTGCCAGCTTGCTGATTCTGCTGCTGGCAGATGTGGCTGGGCTGGGTTGCTCTGTCTGTCCATGGGCAGTGGGGGACGGTGTCTTTGTGTCTCAATTTTGGCCGTTTTCCGTTGTTCTTCCATGGATGTTCCAAGAGGTTGGAGAGTTCCACGTGCACCTTGGAGATGGCCTCTCCCACAGCATTGCTGATGGCCTTGGTAAACCTCCATTTTCCCCAAAGAGGGACTGTTCCTGATATCCCACAGGCTTTGCCTTCAATCCCAAACTTTTGCCAACTGTTCTACCATTTTACATCATCATAATTAAATTCTTTCATTTTTTCCCACTTTATGGGCTTGAAAGTAGGCACCTAAATTGATATATAGGCTTGCAAAGACATGGCCTTAGAGACCTAAGTACTGCAGCCTCCATTCCTTTCCACGTTAGCACTCTGAAAATCAGTGGCTGATCCTTCTTTCCTCTGTATTTTTCTTCTGTCCTATTTAGGAGCGACAGCAGTTGAGAAGGGAATTATCTTGCATAAGGAAAACTGGTGCAAGTAACGCCCCCCCCCCCGTGTGCCCTGACCCTGCCATATCGCACACATTACCCAAAATTTGCATGGATTTGGCCATGCCTAAAGCTCTGCACAGTTGCCAAGCCCAGAGCCTGCTTGGTGCAGGTGGGATGGAGCATCCAGGCTCAGGGACCTGCATGTCCTGGGCCCCTCGGTCACCTGGAGCCATCATCCTGTCCCAGCATGTCACCAGGAAAACAGTGATGGAATGACTGGCAGTGGGCGAGGTGTTTGTGCCTTCAGAGCCTCAAACAGGACCAAAAAAAAAAGGAAAATGAACTCGAAATAGAGCTTGAGATGCTCCTCCTGCAGACATGGGAGATGTTCTTCCCTGCAACGTGGGAGCCATCCAAATGTGAGGAAGAGATCCTGCACAAATCTTTAAGGTTGCAACTGATCTCATGTTTCAGCTCGGTAATCTGGGACCATGAAATATTTATGCTGTTGGAATAAACACAAAGAAAATTAATACCTGTTCAAATGAAAAGGATCAAACTGGGATGGAGGCTAAAAGCAAAGAGGAACAAAATATCAAGTTGGATTTTCTTTCCCTTTTTATTCTCAGCTCTCCTTCTGCTAATGTGTTATTTCACCCTCAATAACTCTGACAATACCAGCTGCTTTGATCCCAAAGGCTTATTTACTCCCTAAGTCAGCAAGTCTGCAATAGCTTAAACAAACTTGGAAAGGTTCAAAGCCCAACAGAGAGAGACAAAATACACTTTTAAAAGACATGAAGTTAGGAAGGCATGTGCTCCTTAATGACTTTCCTGGAGGCTATAGCTCTTCTCCCCCTACACTCCTCCTCCTCATCTACCTTCCTTCTGCTTCCTGCCTTAAATTAGACTGTAAGATCTTCTGGAAGTGGATACATCCTTCCTGTGCAATGGGCCATGATCTTCACTGGAGCCCCTGGTCAATACTGGGACTCTTTTTCCATCTGTTGTCAAGGGGACTTTTTTGGTCCATTAGCAAACAGCAAAACAAAGAAAGCAAAAAAGACCAGTTTACGTGTGATGCATTAATTCCCATCTCCACACTGCTCATTTCTTGTCTCCAGACACTCCTTTTAAACCACAACAGGTATTTTCCAGGCATGCCAATGTAGTGGAGAGGCTGTGGACAATCATAACAAGCCCAAACAAGTCATGGAAACCAAGAGAATTGCTTTTATACACAGTGTAATTTATTACCTGTGACATTCTGCTGGTGGCAGGATTATATCTGTCCCAGGCTGAAAGGAGGACTAGGGAGGTGCCTCTGGGGTTGGATCACACACTTCCCGAGTGCCCTGAAGCTGCAGCTGTGAAAAGCAACTTGTCCTGCCTGTAGGTGTGGAGGAAGAGGCACAAATGCAGTAGGGATGAGTTGGGTTTCTTTGAAGAGAAGCAGGTTTTTTGTCTGTGACAGCAGCGAGATCAAGGCCGTGTTTTACCCTGAGTTACAGCCCCTTTCTCTTTTTGGAGAGCAATACAAACACTGTGCTCCCATATGCTGCAGCCTCCTGCCCTTCTCAAGGCTTTCTCAGCAGCTGAATGCTCAGGACACCACCAGACAGCTTTGCCAGGCTCCCAGGACTTCAAACGCCTCCAGTGAGGCCACAGAGTTGGAAAACACAAGTTCTCCAGCATTGCCAAGCACTGCCACCCCTCAAAATGCCTGGGAGGGTTAATGCTGTGAGAAAGTGGAGACTGGAACTTTCCCACTAAATGGAGGGGGAAAGAGAGTTGAGCTTTCTGTTTGCTGCCAGTGGCCCAGCCTGCCTTCAGCTGCTCATCCCACTTCACCTCCTCCCCTTCACGCAGGGGCAGAGGGACTGTCCAGGCTGGGCCAGTGGCACCACAGCCTGCACACAGTGTCACCAGCCAAGCAGCAAGATGCCAACCTGCCATCACCTCCCCCACCGGCCTGTCTGCAACAGGGTCCACCCTCTTCTTCCAGAATTTGGGAAATCTGGTTCAGATTAAAATAAATTCCATCCATTTTCTCACTAGCAAATCCAGGAAAACTCTTTTTTTTTTTTTTTTTTTCTCCTGGCAGAACATGGATTGTCAATTTAAAATTGTTTGCATTTCAAGTAAACTGGTTTTATGGGGAGAGGTTGCTCATATTCCTGAAGGATGATGGCATCTTCCCTTCTTCTCCCCGTGGCTTGAGGAGAATTATGTGGGGAGTCTCTCTGTCACCTCATCTGGTGTCCAGCATCCTGCCATGTAGCTCTGCCCACACACACTGCTGGTTACTGCTGACTTTGATTCATTCCAAATATAACTGCTGGTCATCCAGTTTGCATAAAGGAAAAACAGTGATGCACAAAGCTTTGGCAGGGAGGGCAGGGGCAGACACTGAGAGATACAAACCTTCCCAAAACCTACAGAAAAATTGGTGTATTTAAATATATATATATCTCTATTTCTGCTACATCCAGTAAAGGGATAGACACAAGTCAATCTGAAATCAGTAAAGCCATGTCTCCATGTGCAACCTGGCAGGAGGCTGGAACTAGATGATCTTTAAGGTCCCTTCCAATCCAAACCATTCTAGGAGTCTATTCCCAAACATCTTTATCCAAACAGCCTCAGATCAACAACCACATAGAACCCTCCGCACATAAAAATGTCTAACTCTCTTCGTCTAGAAGCAATTCCTGCAGTTGATCTTAGTCCAAGGCCTTCCAGCAGTAGAAAGTTACTGTGTATTAGAACCACATGTAAATATTTGGTAGATTATGTCCAAAAATGCTGGGAACAACAAACATTCACATTCAACCAGTAGCCACCAACTTTGTTATAAATATTTAGGTAGGGGAAAAGGCACAAAATCTTTGTTTACTGCCCAGAAAAGCACACAAAACCAAGGCATTTTCAAGTGCACATGTAGCATTTGTTCATTGGAAATCTGTACTTGAAATGACAAATTCAGGGTTTGGTTACATCAGTTTGATTCTCCTGAAGTGAATTCAAGGACTCCACATCTTTACTAGCAGCAAAAAGAAGTTCTCATGGACTACTCCCAGTTGTGGCCAAGCCAATCCACTGAAGGCTTCCAGCACATACATTGAGTCAAGATGTGACTGTGCAGCTCCAGCTTCACCAGCCTCATTCCTTGCGTTTATATTACATTCCCATCACAGTTCTTCAGAGCAGACCAGAAGGTCTTCACTGGCAGGACCACATCCTTTTGTATTTTCATGAGGTGCTTATGCATAAAATAGTGGTCCAGAACCTAAAGGGAGCCAGAGGCAGCAGACACTTCCCAGCTTGCATATTTTCCACGTGCCTGGCTGCTGGAGTGAGCTCCTGAGGTTAGACACAGCTCCTCAGGATCCTGTTCCCTCTGGTTGGTGGCAGGAGCTCTCCCTCAACCTTGCCCAAGGCACTTTGGGTGAAGGAACCTCCTTTCCCTTGCTGCAGGGCAGGAGGGGAAAGCCTGAGGACCCAGCTCCTGATTCCAGGGTGGCAAAGGAACTGGAGTTCAGTCCATGGGATGGCAGGAGATGGCACCTCCCCAGCGACAGAGTCAAGACAAATCCTCACCAATGTCTGTGGGCTCTGTTGGTTTCCCTCCCTTTTTCTCCGTCTGTTGGTGAGGCAGAGGACTTGGGACATTTGTGTTGGCTTTTTCTTTTCATGGATCCATAAAAAGGAAGAGCTTGGGAAGCAGTTACAATCTGCATGTCATCCATCAACCAGCCTGGGGAGATCAAGGATTAGCGACCAACCCACAGATGGGCAATTGTTCCTTGAGCCACCAACATTTTTCTTTTCATTTTTAGGGTCTTTTGTGCAGCAAGATGCTTTGGCAGATCCCAGCTTTACTTCCTGAGCAAAGGGTATGGGTGTGTGGGATGAGGGATGAGGCAGCCTGTCCTTGGGGACAGGGATGTGCCCACAGTCACAGCCAGGGTGCCCTGGGCAAGGAGGATGAGCTGAGTCGAGAGGCTTCAGTGCATAGGAGATTAAGGGGGAAGGGAATATTGTTTAACCCTTAATTCATAAACACAGAGTCCCACTCAATGAACAGGGTCTCCCCTGAATGTTGTTCCCTGGAAACAGCCAAGTGAAGTCAGTCCTTGGGAAGAGAGGGAGGAGTGCTGATGAACATCTGAGCTCACCCAGGGACTGGCTAAAAAAAATTAAACCTTTTTCCACTGGAGCAAACAATGAACTGTAAAGAACATAAAATAAGCTGCAGATGATCAACCCTGGAATATTTCACATTATATGCAAGGAGACAAAGTTTGCTAAAGGATTTAACCTTTCTTCAGTACCTTGTCCTACCTACTTACTTGCTCTTACTTCCTTGGGGTTTCATAATCTTGATAATTTCCTATTTTGATTGCAAAGAAAAAAGTAATAGTCACTTAGGGGAAAATGTATCAGACATAGGAGAGGATTTTTTTTTCAATTCTGCTGCTTAATAACTTTAGGAATGTGGGTTAAACTGTTCCCTTCTCTACTCCTATTGCATTAGTGACACACGTAGAATGCAGAGAGCTCCATTTGCCCCATTCCCCAGCATCTTTTTAAACTGCAGGAACTTGAGGCAAGCTTTGTTTGGGGACACCCCCAAAACATTGTTGCATACATGGAATGTATGCATGGGATGGAATTGGGTCATGCTTTGAAAAGCTCTTTGAGATCCTCAAGCCAGAAGAATACCACAAGTCCAAGGCACCACCAGCCAGACTCCCTTCCTAACCCTGGGGCCACTGTGGGGTTTGGCCCGTTGTCATTTAACACCTTGTTTAGTGAAAACCTTTGAGAACCCAAAAAGCAGACTGTAGGGAGGAAAAGAACTGCAGGAACCCACAGAAAGGAAGAAAAAGAGGAAAAAAACTGGTGCTTCTTAAGGACAACCAAAAAGCCTGTCTTTTTGGATGCAGAGGGCATCCCAGAGATACTAATGCTGGCACAGGGTGCTGAACAGGATGGGAGCAAGCCCTACAAGGGGCAGGCAGGGCAGAACCAGAAGGAAAGGGAGTCTCTTAAAAACATGTTTGAAGGTTAAACCCATAGGATTAAATCCCACCCTTGTAAGAAACAGCTCCCTTTTTCTCCTTATGTCACTCTGCAGGGAGTTTTTCCTACCAGAAATACACACTAATGCTCAGGGTCAATAGCAAATGATGCTCTTAGAGTAAGGATAGAGCTCAAATTAAACCCAGCTCCCAGCCTAAGCCAAGCCTGGGTGCAGAGCAGCTGCATCCCCTGCTCAGCCTAACTCCTGGGGACCACCCCAGCGCCCCCATAAACCCCTCAGAGCAAACCCAGAGCTTTCCCCCCCTCCCACCCAGCTGTGTCCCAGCAGGACCCATTGCCCAGCTCAAGTGCTCCTCCCAGCCAGGAAGGGAATAGCTCCTGCCTTGCCCTCCCCACAGACCTCCAGCAGCAGTGGCAGAGCAGGAGCAGCAGCAAAACATTCCCTGAGTGCCTTTGAAGCAAAATGTTCAATTTTAGGGCAATTCAGCAACTCTTGGCCTGGTCCCCGAGAAATGATGGGAAATGACTGGCCAAGTCCTGCCGTGGTGGCAACAAGATGTTGATGAAAGAGTTGTATCAGCAGTTCTCAGGTTGTCTCCTGTATTTATACCAGAGGCTGGTGATGGACACAATTACAGGAGATTAACTTTGGCATAGCTTTAGCATGAAAACAAGATACCAGGGTCAAATTTTATTCCAAGTGTAACAAATCTATTCCCCTGCCTGTGTTTCCATTTATTTTGTTTGGATGACAAACTTTAATTCTAGGAATGCAATTACAGCATGGTTTGCTGCTAGGTTTTTTCAAGACCATATTATTCATTTGAAGGGAAAGTAAGTTTACTTCTCATTGAGCTTAACTATGAAGGTTAATTTTCGTCGAGTTAAAGGATTTCGGTTTTGACGTGATTTCTATGCATTTGGGGCAACCAGCACAGCTGTGAAAACATAATTGTTCTTAAAAATTTCGGGCTGCTCATCCTCATTTTCAAAATTGCTCCCTCTTTTGTGTGCTCTCCTAATTTCAGCTCGCTGAAGCAGCGGCTGATTAGCCACCAGGTGCAATCCTTCTGGACTGCTCCCCACCTCCAACCCCAGCATTTCCAGCCACATTCTGCGTGGCAGAAATAGCCTCATTAGAGGCAAAAAGCTGATCTGTTAAAACAGCAGAGGGACCAGCTAGAGGAGCAGGGAGAGCTGTTTGCCCCACCAGAGTCGAGGGGAAATTTGCCCTTACATCAGCAGGGAGATGCAGAGGACGTGCAGCTCTGTGCATCCATGGTGGCAGGAGGGAAAGGATGGGCAGAAAACTGTTATTTATGACCCATGAATACAACTAATAACTGTACAGCAGCAGCATTCCCAGGGCCTCACCTCTCTGCAGCCTCGGGACAGGACAGAGGCTTTTCTTTAGGAGTACCCAGAGGTGAAGCAAAGCCCCTGCGAGGGTGCCGAGGTCTTGGGGGACACAGCAGCGAAGCACAGGGCAGTGTCCAGAGCTGGGGCTGTAATGAGCACATAAATCATCCCTAATGAGCCCTCCCCTGGCCAGCCTGTGTGGGGGACAGCAGGCTGGCCCACGCTGCTGTGGCTGCTGCAGAAAGGCTTCGGGTTGCAGTGAGCACAAATGGTTCTTTCACACGTCTCAGCAGATGTTACTCATTTTCTCCTCATCTGACTTTAAGATTTGGCTCCATTCTTCCCCAGTTCCCAAAGCCCATCAGTTGCCCTAGAAACCTCTCCTGGCTCGTCCAGGGCCGATGGGCTGTGCCGGGGCTCAGCAGGGGCCAGTGTGCATCTGCAGGAACCCCAGTCCTCCCAGTTCCCATCCGGACAGCTCCAGTCTTCCCCACTGAGCCTCACCTCATGCACCATCCCTTTCTGCTGCTCCACCACACGTGAGGGTGTTCATCAAGGTTGGTCATCAAGGTGCTGCTCCTCCTGCACAGCCACAAGCTCTCCAAAATACTTTGGGACGTTTGCAAAGTGGGGCTGGAGGACAGGAACTGCAAAGCAGGACCACATGTTCACTGGGAAGCTGCACCTCTGTGACACGGTGTCCAAGGTTCAGCTCTGGACCACGGGAGGTGGGACCAGCAGGGACAGTGCAGCTTGTCCTGGGGTGGAGATGCACGGCGGCATCCTCTGCACAGCCCTGGCAGCCACACTGCTCTGCCTGAACAACCATCCTGCAGTAGGAGTCTGTAATTTGTGACACCTTCCCGTAAACTAGCTTTTAATTTCTTCTAAGGATCCCCAAAAAAACCAAACCAGAGAGCCCTCAGTAGGTAGTTCAATATTTTTTGGCCATGCTGATTGCTTCAGCTGTATGGAATTTTGCATAGGGAAAAGATGATATGACCAAATTCTTAGCAATGGGTTCCTGTGGATGTTCTTTTGCTGAAATCTACATGCCAGTTGTGCACCACATGGCACAGAAGTCACCAACCAATCTATCATGCAAGATAAATAACATTCCCTAAGGGTTCTGCTTGCTGTGTTAAGCTCACAGATCACCCAAAGTCGCCTGTCACCACCAGCAGCAATTGACTTCACATGAATCATCAGTGAGAGCTGCAGTGCTAACCCTGGGAGGCCGGGATGGGTGGGAGAAGGTCCAATCCCTCTGCAGTTTGTGGCTTGGTGCTTGGACATCCCCGTGTTCCTCATCAGCAAAGCAGAGGGTACCTTCCCAGCCTGCATATTCCCAGCAACCCACAATTTCCCAACAAATCCTGAGGTGAAAACAAACTCCACAACAGGACGTGTTCACGAGAAATAAAATTAACATAGAGGGAGGAAATCCTCCTTACAAAGTATGTGTTTCAATCCAGCTCTAAGTTCACCAGAGGCAAGTTTAGAAAAGCCCTGGGAAGTAAAGTAGTAAAATAAAAGCTACCACAAGGACAGGTAATCAATATCAGTTTTGCAGCAGCACTTTCACATGGAGACAGACGCTCACAAAGTCCCTCTCTCATTGCTACACACTTGTATGAACAAGGAAAATATAAATCAAGAATAGCTTCAGGAAATCAAACCCCAGCTGTCAGGACTGAGAGCTGTGTCCAACCAGTGATTTGTTTTCCTCTGGGAAGAGATTTGTGGTGATCCTCAACACCAGAAATGTACCCACCAATTACAGGGTTTATGGGTTGCCTCCATGCCGTCAGAAACCTCAGTCACCAGGAGAGGGACAGCACATCCAGCTTCCCTCTGTGCCTGTTTGAACAAGGACAACACTCAGCAATACCTTGTGGCTGTCATTTAAAGAAAACTTGTGAATAATTTGCAAGCAGGGTAGCAGATGTTGGCAGTGCTCCCATTACAAGCCCAGCAATCAGTGATGGAGTGAGGGTGAGAGGAGCCACAAATGAGTTCGAAAAATTGCCACGTGCAAATACAACAGCTTTGCTCCGAGACCACCTGGTTTTGATGACAACCCTCAGCTCTGCTGTTGCCTTCAGAAACCCAAAGAACCATGGACTCATTAAGGTTGGTTATCTTGGCTCCCAAGATCATCAAGCCCAGCCTTTGACTGAATCCCCCCATGCCCCCTAAACCAGACTGTAAAGTCCCGTGTCTACTCTGTTTTGGAACACTCACAGTGCTGGTGACTCCCCCACTTCCCTGGCCAGCCTGTTCCAACGCTCAGTCACTTTTTCAGTGAAGAAATTTTTCCTGATATCCAACCCTGAACCTCCCCTGGAGCAACTTGAGGCCGTTTCCCCTTGACTCTCGCTGGTTGCCTGGAAGAAAAGACCAAGACCCACCTCCCCATGACCTCCTTTCAGGCAGTTGTAGACCACAACGGGGTCTTTTCTCAAGACCAAACAAGCCCAGCTCTCTCAGGAGCTGCTTCTCCCAGGAGCTGTGTCCCAGACCCTTCCACGTGTCATCAGGTTATTGCCCCAAGGTGCATTTTGGGGTGAGGCAGCTGCAGCCCCAGAGCAGGGAAACACTGGCAGAGGACTCAGGCTCCAAACCAGAATGGATTAAAAGGGACTGATTTTCCCAACCAGAGGCTGGGGGGAATCGTCAGAAACGAATTAAAACCAAAACAACTTCTCAGCAGGAAACAATGGAACAGATGGAATAATATTTATTACTGGAAACTGCTAAACATGCCAATTAATTTTGAAGGGACATAAGTGGATTAAGCCCCTTTTTTACTGGAAAATATGAAGAAGTCATGAATCACAGAAATACCTTCAGCAATGTCAAGGCATTTTCCTGGAAGTCTGTTCAGAAATCAAAGGGGAAAAAAGTCTCAGAAGTCCCAAACTGGGCAATAATCTTCCTGTTGCACAAATAGTACCAATGTCCCTGGTGCTGTGCCTAGAAATATTGGGGGGAGGGGGAAAATCAAACCATTGATTGGTCATTTTGGTTTGAACCAGAAAAGCACTTGACTGGGGCCAAAATAAGCCTTGTGACCATTTTGTGATGCTCTAAGCACAGAAAGATTTTTGAGTTCATTCAGTTGCTGAAAGTTGTGCAGATGATTAAATTCTTAGACAAAGCAGCGTGTAACCCACCCCTTTTACCACACAGAGGTTTTACCACACATTATTAAAAATAGGAAATCAGTATGCATCTTCATTTCTTTATCTTAACACAAGAACGTGGAACTCCTTTCCCACAAAAATGTATAATGTTTAAAAAATATTCCTCCTCCACTAGAGCACAGAGTAAAACATGACCCAAAAATATACATAATAAAGCAATTCAATTTTAGGAGCACTTAGGGTGAGGGGTTTTTAGTATTTTTACATGCTTGCTTCGAAGGCTTTTGTCCACATTGCTTCCTGCCAGTATGCAGAAAGAGAACTGAGAAGTGCCTTTCTGGTAGGGCTAAGGAAATCAATTTATTTTTTTTTTTCCAAAAGGAAATTAAAAATACTTCACAGCACTGAAATTTGACCATTGCAAATATTGATTTTGCAAAGGGACATTTTCTTTCAGAAAACTCTCCGGAAACATTCTGCTCAGCTCCACTTATCATCATTGCCTTCCCCTCCTTTCACATTTTATATAACACTTCATGTTTCCTTATGCAGAATTGTCATGTTCCTCCCCAAATAGTGCTATGTTTAGAGAGGTTAGAAGGAGTTACTAATAAAATGGTGGTTATTTAAAGAGCACAAGATAAATAGGACTCACACGCTTTCACAAATAGAAAGCAGCTGGAAGAAAACTAACAGTGTCAGAGTTATGTGTAAACTCTATTTTCCTATCAGAAATTATGGAAACAGAAAAAGAACTGAGAAAAAAAATTGCTGTTTGCTTAAACTGAGACTTAGTGCTGCTGGTTCTGGATATGGCTCATGCAAGAGACAAATTGCTTCATCTTTCTAGGCTTTGCTATTCTGATCTCAGCAAGAAAGTTTCTGATTTCCTCTCTAAGAGCTCAAACGTATTTTCTTTGGCAGAACCATTGCAATTGTGAAATTATTTTGTCCCTAAATGTGAACAGCTTTTCTTTTCCACAGTGTCCTGCATCCCTGAGATTTTGACCTGGTTATACGTACTGTGGGAATTTGGGCTCTGTGAGGAACCTGATAAGACTTTTCCAACAAGGGCATGGTGTTGTTGGAGCTCTCTCTGCACAGTCCTTAAACAGGCAACAGGGAGAGAGAGAGAGAGAGAGAGACACAACTCCAAAAAACAGATCCATCCTAAACATGTTATTTGGGAAGGAAGGAGGAAAATGGGACACAAGTCAGTCTTACCTATCTCAGTCCCACTTGAGCCAGCCCTAAATTCCAAACAGTGCCATCATGCATCAGCCATCCTTGTGGAAAGGGTTAAAAAGCCTCTCAAGGAAGGAAACACGAGCTGCCTCGGGGTGTTCCAGCTGTTGAAGTGCAGGTGTCACTTGTGGAAACCTCACAAAATCCAATCTTTTTCCTACCACCAATACTACTAAAACCCACAAGGAATTGCTCTCACACTTACAACCAGATGCTGCAATCAGCTGCAGTGGGAGAATGAGGGGAAGGACCCACCACTCTCACAGGTTGGCTTTCCTCAGGCTGGGGACTCCAGAACCAGGTGTCACCAGGGGGGACACTGGCCATGCTGGAGAAGCACCGAGGGTGCCAGAGCAGGAGATGGCCACTTGCCTCTTGCAGCAAAAGGGAGGCCATCAAACAACTTTGCTCTTGTTTATGGACTCCACCAGCAGCCAAACCCATTCAGTCCTATCCTTTCCCTTCTTATTAAATGTTTGACAATTGACTATAAATTCCTTGACTTTTATTTTTTTTAAAATTTAAATATAGCTCAGGAAACACTCACCTGCTCTTCACCTGCTTCCTGTTCCACCCTGTTTCCTCTGCCCTCCTTCAAGAGATGGGGGATTCCTACAACATGTATTGAAACCCCAGTGGTTTGAACAAATCTCACTGTGCTGCCTCTCTGGATGGGACACCTCTGAGGGATCACTCCTTTTATCCCCCCTCTTGGGGCACAGCCAGCACTGGCCCAGTGGAAACTCAACCCCCATGGCCAAAGCCAACAGCTTCAGATGGCTTTTATCCCCATGGCTTGCACCACACACATGCAAACGTGGGAAGGCTGGGCACTGCTGACCCAGGAAGGGAGAGGAGTGGGAGGTAGAACACTGCTCAGCAGTGTCCCAGAATTCAGCCATCACTCACCGGGCACTTCCAAGAGCTTTAATCTGGACCAAGATCACTGAAAACCAATAAGCCCACCTTCACAAGCCTGTACACCTCCATTTCAAACCCATTTATACCCCCGAGCCCATGACTTCTCTCAGACATTTATGAACCAGGTCCAAAATTAAATCTTTCCATTTAAAGCCTGAATTTGTGTGGCCCATGCCCTGCACTACAGAGCAAGAATAAAAGACTCCCCCTTCTCCCTTCCTGCACCTCTCCAGCTCAGCCCTCTCTCCTCCCAAGTGATTTGGGAAGGGTGCAGCATGTCAAGCCCAAAAACCCAGCCATGAAACCATTGGACCTGCTCACAGATGTCTCCCCTGCCTAGTGGAACAAGGCTGGGTGTGCTGTTCAAACAACCCCCCTAGAAAACCATCTTGTTTTTGCACATCAGTATCTCATCACTGGATGGAAGTGTAAGACAGCAGATTTCAGAGGAACGAAGGAATTAGTCTGGTTGAAAAGGGTAATAATATTCATCACCATCCTCTAAGATTCAAGTTGACATCGTGGTAGAGACAATAAGGCACGAGCTGTTTCCAGCCCACGTTTCTCAAGCCAAAGACCCAGCCAGGAGCACTGTGAGGAGGAGGGGGAGAGGCTGAAGGTGCCCTTCACCTGCTCACACCATGCCCTGCCTGAAAAGAGGAGGAATTCCCCGCAGAAACTGTGTGTGCATGGGAGAGAAACGTGCTACTCGCTTGGCTCAGTCCCTGGAGAGGTCGTGTTTTACTAAATTAATAATCTAGTTAGATCTGTTCAGCTTCAGCTTCTTAAACTAATCCAGACAAGCCCAGAAGTACTAATGACATTTCATTCTGGGCTTGAAGAGAGATTAGAGACCATTTCTTTTGCTTCCAGTATTTTCTGATTGCTCCTAACCTTTCCTTGCACAAGCATCTAAATGAGGAAATATGAGCAAAATGACTAAGTAGTAGGGCTTATGTTGAACTAAATTCCACTGAGAAAAAAAAATCAAGGCAGCCACAGTAAAATTGAACCACTTAACATTCAACAAAATAACTCTACAGGAACATGCTCGGCCGTGCATGTAGAAAATTGGGGATTTATAGGTCCATATTTCAAAACTACTGCAATGAACTCCTTCATCTGCCACTTAAATCTTAGCTCCCAGCTCACCTGCAGCTCCCAGAAAACTGTCAGACTTGAATTTTCCTGCTTTGATGGTTTTGGGTTTGGTTTTTTTTGACCCAGGTGATGGAAACTCCTCCTAATCTGGATTTTTTTTTAACCATAGAAAAAGCCTCAACTTTCTCATAAAATCCTACCTCTGTCCTGAAATTCAGCATAACTATATCAAGGCAAAGGAAAGTGGGAAGGCTCAGAAATGCAGATCTGGAATTCAGATTGCTCTGCTTACTCTGCCCGTGCCCGTGGGGCTCGGGGCTCAGGCAGAGAGGTTTATTTCCCGCATAACAATTTGGGAAACATCTCAGAGTGAAAACAGCGAGTGGTAACAGCTGGAGAGTAAACCTTACTCAGGTTCACAGTGGGGGAACTGTGGAAAGATGTGTTTGCTTTAAGCATCACTGCAAAATTAAATTGTTTAGGAACTGCCTTAGTGGCACAGCCCAAGCAAGCGCCTGGAAAATCAGTGGCAGGAACCAGCAACCTCACCATTACCCACTGCTTGGTCTTGCTCAGGTTTCGTGGCTGGTAAGTGGACCATGCAAGCAGGTATAAAGCTGTAACAAGGTTATAGGTGGAGGATAAGGAGTTTTGAGTCCCCAGGGGAGCAGGGGCAGCCAGGGGAAGGCTCTGGTGGTTGATGGCAGCGAGGCACGGCAGGGCTCGCCCAGCGCTTGGCACCGGCACAGAACCCCAAAGCTGGATGAGGTTGTGTTGGAGACATGAAAACAGGATTGTGGGGCCACTGCCCCTGCAAGACAGTGGGATAAATCCTGCCTGTCAGCACCCACTGGGCCCTGGGGCTCCCCCCTCTCTGCTGAGCCTTGGCTGGTGCCTCCTCACAGCCCTGCACGTCGGGGCTGCGGCTGCTGCATCGCGTGGGGCGAACCCTCAGCGTGCGGAACCCCTGCGAGGCAGGGGAGCAAAGGGAGGTTTGTTGAGGCTGTGATATTGATTATGCAAATTTCGCCCCGTTTAAATTGTTTCAAGGCCTTAAAAATCCACGGTGGGATTTTTGAAGGAGTCAGTAGCATGATTCTGCCCATAGTACATGATCCAGGAGCACTTCCCAGCTCTAACGCAGACACGTCACCTTTTCCCCTGTCCCCATGCACCGTGTTTCTCACTGGGAAAGAAATCCAGATATGTGCAAGACAATCCAGACATCCTCCAGAAAGGAACTACAATAGCTGCATATAGACATGTTTAATTATGCAGACATTTATGTTGGAAAAGCCATCTGAGATCACTGAGCCCAGCCCTTAACCTGGTACTACCAAGGCCACCACTAAACCATGTCCTCAGGTGATTCCTCTGCATGTCTTTTAAATCCCTCCAGGGATGGCTGATTCCAGCACTGCCCTGGGCATCCTGTCCCCCTGTTTGACAACCTGTGAAGACACTTTTCCTAATAGCCAATCTAAATAATATTAATATAATCTAAATAATCTAATAGTATTAGAGTACTGTGAGCCTGTGTCTTGGAAACCTAATGTTTGCTTGCTCTAGTACGAGGAAGGCTCATGTTTATTCTGATTGAATTCTATTGAATATATACATATATAAATAGTTTACAATCTTTGCATGTCCTCAACACTCCCCCTGTTTTGGGAGGTTAATTGGCACTACTAATTTACAGGCAGGGAGAGCAAGACAAGTGAACAGCACACAGTTTCCACTCTGAGCCCCAAGCAGGGGATGGGAAGTTGTGGCCCCAGGCTGTGCTCCAGGCTGGGTGTGTCCCCAGGCTCTGTGCTCCAGCCCAGCATCGTGTGGAGCTTCAAGAACCTGGCAGTGACACAGTGGAGACATGCAAAGAGGGACACCATGGACACCACCCTGGGAATAGAAGGTGAAAACTTTCCTGCAGGGGCAGGAAAACATATATGATTGCAGGAAAATTCCTTAGGGTTTTTTTTTTAGTGCTTGCAGCCCCCATGTCTCTACAGGAAAGCTCCAGGCAGGGCAACAGGCTCTTCTTCAAATTGCTGTGGTGGTGAATACCCACGTGCAGAGCTGATCTCAGACCTCTGCCATCTCCAACATGGCATGGAGGAAACAGTCAGATCCAGGTGCCCAGTGCTGTCACCTGCAAGCCATCAGATATCAGCCCTCTGTTCAGCTCAGCTGGACATACCTGTAAAGTTTAAATCTTTGTTGTAGGAGAAGAGAGAGTGCAATCCCATGAGTTCCTTTCTGTAAGCAAGAACTGCTCATGGGTTACTAAAATGTTGAATCTTTGCAGGATGTCTTCATCATGCCTCAAATAATTGCACACTTAATCTGCTCAAGAGAGGCAAAATTTATGGAGGTATTTAACATTTCTGACATCTGTCTTACTATATTATAAAGAGCTTGTTAATAAATCAAGGTCTTCAGTATAAGACACAAGTCCTAACGTGAGAAAGGAACAGTCAAGGAGCAGCGTTCACGTGGACTTGGGCTGAACATACATCAAACCCACGGGGTCTGGACAACAATAATCAGAACTATCAGCAACCTAGCCACTGTCATAAACAATGTTTTGACAAAAATGAATACAGAAAGGGATTTGTCAAGTTGGTTTTCTTTCATGGGTCAAAGTCAGGGGTGATTTATGGCCTGTGTCTTGAATAAATTAGGGAAAGAGAGAAGATTTGGCCAGAGAGCGTGTTAAAACTGAAAAGAACCAGAACATTCTGTAGCAGAGCTTCAACTGATGGAATTATGCTGGCTTATAAACACTGAAGAACTCACATGTGGCTTACACTGTTCAAGGCCTTCTCCAAATGATGTGCAATACTCTGTCAGTCCCATCAATCCCACATCCTGCAAACTCCACCACAAAAATCAGGGTGGGGAAATTGCTATTTTTACTTGTACTTTTTCTTTTTGGCTTAGTTGGCTTCCATCAGCTTTTGAGCAAGTTGAACTACTCATGGTGGCATCAGAGAGGAGAACACTGAATGTCTAAACAAGAGATTTGTTTTAAAGCATCTTTTTGTTTAGTTCTGGTAAAAAGCTGTACCAAGTGATCTTTACAAGCCCAGAGAAGGGTTTGGAGCACAAGTCAGATGAGGAGGAGCTGGAATGGCTCAGCCTGAAGAAAAGAAGGCTCAGTGGGGACCTTCTTGCTGCCTTGGAGGGAGGTTGTAGCCAGGTGGAGTCAGTCTCTCCTCACAGGTAACAAGTGCCAGGGCAAGAGGAAACAGTCACAAGTTGTGCCAGGGGAGGTTTAAATTGGATATTATGGAAAAATTCTTCACCAAAATGGTTATCAAGCCCTGGCAGAGGTCAGTGGTGGAGTCACCATCCCTGGAGGGATGCAAAAGCTGTGTAGACAAGTCACCTGGGGGCATGGTTTAGTGGTGGCCTTGGCAGCACTGGATTAACAATTGGACTTGATGACCTTAGAGAGCTTTTCTGACCTAAATGATCCTGTGATTCTAACACTACAAAGCAAGAGCTGGGCCTGGAGGCCACCTGGAGGCCCCTCAGGAAGCACAAAGACACTGGAACCTGTGCCTGCCCTGCCCTGGGTGGCACTGAGGGCTTGGGCTCCCTGT
Organism: Formicarius rufipectus; assembly: GCA_013399695.1. Classification (NCBI taxonomy): domain Eukaryota; kingdom Metazoa; phylum Chordata; class Aves; order Passeriformes; family Formicariidae; genus Formicarius; species Formicarius rufipectus. The sequence continues at coordinate 2,419,764 of VXAU01000639.1, forward strand.
GCTCTTCAGGGGTGTGGGATCACCCACCCACGGTCTGGGCACGCAGCAGCAGACCTGACTCTGCCTCTGTCATTAGGATTGTTGCAATTTTTACCACAGTTGTCATTTTGCTTCTCTTCCCACTCCAACTTTTCTCCATAAATGTAAATCCTGCTGCCTCGCCTTGGAAGTTGTCTCCCAGCAGCAAAAAACAGAAGCTAAAGAACCTTAAAGGGCAACTTGTCTTATCATGCTTTAGCTCCGGATGGATTTGTGCAGACAGAAGCACAAATTGCACCTTAAAACTGTGGTGGCTGACATTGAGAAAGCAATTACTGCAACTTTTTCCCCATCTACTCTCATTAGCCAGATCCTCTGCAACTCCAAATCATACATCCAACGAAATTAACCAGGAGGCCAGGGACGAAGGAAAGGGCTGGAATGGAAACCCCAGGTGTGGGTTGTACTCAGTGGACAGAGGCAGGACCAGAGGGGGGGAAAGTTAATACAAGAGGCTTTAGAAGTGGCAGGGGTGTTCAGCATCCTCGAATGGCTGGTGCTGCTGCATCCAGAGCTTACAAAAGAAATAAAAGAGAAAATTCTGAGAAACTCCCTGGAACTGCAAATACCCTTGGACATAATTCTGGGGGTGAACAGAAAGGGAGGGGGATGGTCCCTTTGCTTGAACAGGGCCACGTTGAAAGCCCGTCTCAGAAAGACAAGGCCACCCTGTCCTACACATAGGAGTCAAATTAGTAACAATCTTACCTGATATAACCCTCCTGACCAACTAGTGTAATTGTGTATCCAAGATCAGGCCGGTGTTGTGGGAAAGGCAAACCTGTCCTGGATTTTTCCTTCCTGCATCCGGCCTTACCCAATGGCTTCTTTGGAGTAATTTACGTGCTAAAGAAACTAATACATTGGCTCCAACGTGGGTTTGTTTGGGCACAAAGTCGTCTAAAGGCTGTGTGGGCTGCTTCTCATACTTAGAAACCGTATTTGCTCTTCAAGAGCATTAAAGAATTCCATTTTCACTTCCGGAGAGAGTTTCCCAGGCGACTCTCTTCCGCTGCCCTGCTCCGGTGAGGAACATCAAGAGCCGCGGCAGGTCTTTGAAGAACCGGCCAATAATTTCAACATCTCCTTGGCAAAAACAGAGCCTGCAAGGCAGTCGTCCCACCTGACAGCTCCAGAGTGAAGGGGTGGGCTGTGCAGGGAACAGGGGCACAGCTGCATGAGCAGCAGAACAGCCTTTCCCCAGCCAGGCACTGAAAGCAATCGGAGAGAGCGGAATATCCCAAGTATGGGATATCAAAACAAAGCACGTTCAAAGTCTGGGAGCCGAGCGTGGGGTAAGGCAGGGATTGTTTGGAGCTGGCCTCCTTTCTGCTGGCACCCACAGCTCACAGACATGGAGAGCAGTGCTGCTTAAAAGCTTCTTTTTTTCTTTTTTTTTCTGGTGTTCTCTGTATTTGTGGGGAGTTTCAGTTTTGGAGCTTTAACTGCCTGTTGTTAAAGACAAGGTATTCTTACTGCTAAAATGTGGCTCCTTTGTCACCAAAGTGCAATATTTATGAGATGTTCACTATGCCAAGGGGAAGAGGTGCTGCCTGGCACAGCCAAAGTCATTGCTGAGGGAAAGAAAAACACATTGAGATGCCTGGAAGGGAAACCATGCCTGATCCAGCTGATACCACCAGAAAACACATGAAAAGCAGCAGAGATAAAAATCCTAATGAAGAATTTTTGAAGGTGAAGGAGTTAATTAGAGACCTCAGTCCTGAGAAACTCTGACAGTAGCCCAAGGACAAATCATTCATCTTGGCCTCCACCACTTGCCTACTACCAACCAGCTGGTCAGGGCATCAGACCAAGGGCTTGCACATCAGGGAAGAAGCAAAACCAGAGTGTTTTTGCTCTCCCAGAGAGGAGGTGGCTTTGGAAGTAGCACGTGGCTGTGAAAGCCTTGAATCTTTGCTCATTGATGCTGCCTGGAGTCTCTCACCAGTCACTGACTGCTGGTCCCAAAAGGCCATGTTTACCCAAGAACATGGGAAGCATCTTTTCAGCCTCCAGTGCAAGAATCTCCCCATTGATCTCCATCTGGGCGGGGATTTGGTGGCTGCAGAAGCCACCATGGGAGTGTACAACCCTTTCACAGGGCAGCAATGACCCCGAGCTATGGAGCAGGCACAGCAATCTGCTATAAAAGAAGAAACAAAGCCACAGCTGGGCCCTAAGGAAATACCGACACCAGAGCTACTGGTGGGATGACACCTCATGGAAAGCACTTCTTTCTCTGAGGACAAGTCAGTTAGGACAGAAAATGACAAAGCCCAAGGTAAATCTGAAGTCCCAGAAAGGATCTGCTTTAAGGCATGAGGTCTGTGTCTCCATAAACAGCACAGAAACGCTGGAAGTGAAGGATGAAGATCCTTTTCTCTGTCTTGGTTTTGAGCATCTGCAAAGCTGCTCTGTTAACAGCCTGGAAGGGGTAGCTTCCTCTGAGATGCTGACTGTGACCCGTGGATGTCCCTGTTCCAGTGTGCCTGGACTTATGGCTCTGATAAGCCAGCCCTCAAAGCCTGGAGGAGGGCACGTTCTGCCAGATGCCACAGCTCTTAGTGGTGTCTGAAGGGCACCAGGGGAGGGGACCTCCAGCAGCATCCCACTGCTTGGACCTGAAAGGGACTGTTCCCTTCGGAATCCCTGCGGGGGATCAGCCTCTGTCACGGGTTCATCTTTGCAGTCATGAGTTACCCAAATCTGTTAAAAATATAAGAGAATATTTGATACCCTGAAGGGAAAATTTCCCAATTCACCATGTGAAATAAGCTGTAAAGCAGCAATTCCTTTGATTTCTCATTTCCTTTTATTTTTCCATTGATCTCATCACATTCCCTCATTGTCTCATCTTATAGAGCAAGGCAAGAGGACAGCTAATCTGTTTTCCCTCTGTTCTTCTTAATGTCTTCTTGATTGCAATTCACGTTAACTCTTCAGCACCCTGATCTCTGAGAATATCCACAGATCCCCTTCTAGAAAATTCTGCCCCTTGGAAACTCCTCTTTCAGTGCCCTGAGCTCTGGAGAGCTCTCAGGAATGGGACAGATACTTGCACAATCCTTAGCAGGCACCCACAGAAACACTGGCTGCTGAGCTCCTCCAAAATTGTCCTGGGGACAGAGCAGTGCTCTGACACAGGAGGAGAAGGAGGACAGAGGGGGACTTCACACCCAGGACCCTCCCAGCTTCTCCTTCCAAAGACGAGCTGCTAGCACAAAGCCAGCCCCATCCACAGTGGGGACAACCTCGGGTGCTGCCCCTCTCCTGCAGCACTGGGGCTCCAGAGCTCCACTTCTGCCTCCAAAGCACTTCAGCAACAACTGCCCACCTTTCCAGGCACGTCCAGCTGCCAGGAGAGGTTGCCAAGGGCCTTGGGAAGGAATCACCAGCTGGACATATTTTTGTCCTCCAGAGTGAAAGCAGCCAAACCCCTGGATTTGGGGGAGACACCTAAGGCAGAGAGCAGAGGCTGCACCACCAGTTTGCCAGTGCCTTGTCCCTCTTCCAACCCCATGTCATCGCTGTCCTCAGCATTTATAGACCTCATCAGCCCTGTGGTGTTCTCTACCTGACTACTCATTTCATTTCCACAGCAAAAACCACTGCTTCTTCTTCACATCAGCTCTGAAATGTGCCACTTTTGTGTGACCCTTTTTGGATTATTAATACTAAAATTAAAATATCACATCTACCTACTCAGGGGCATGAGAGTGCAGCAAAACACAGTGTGAGTTTTCTGGGCTTTAGTTATTCTTGATGCAGACACCCTCAACATGGCCAAGCAGGAGGGGGATGCTACAGAGGGATGGATGTTCCCCTCCTGGTCTCTGCCTGTGATGATCTGCAAGCCTGGCCAAGCCACCCTGCTCCCAGGGAGTGATGAACTTCCCAATATTTCCTGGCCAACTGGGCTCTGAAGTGCTCAGCCCAGCTTTTTTGCAGCCCACCCAGACCACACATGAAGGAGAGATGGGTGGCGAGGAGGAACCACACGTGAGCCTGCAAGCAGGAGGAAAACCTGAGAGAAGTGGGCAAATCCAGGCTGAGGAAGTTCAAAGCAACGAGGCTCCCACCAGGTCCTGAGCGGTGGCAGCGCTGCTGGGAGAGGGGCACAGGTGGGCTGTGCCAGCAGGAATGTCACTTGGTTTCCTTGCAGGAATGCTGGTTGGTTTATTTGCAGAATGAACTGATTTTCTGAGGAACGTTGCACAAAACAACCATCCCTATCACCAAGGGCTATGGTAATTAAGCTTTTATCTGAGTGGATAAAATAATTAACATATTTATTACTCAGAAGAAAAAGATCATTCTCTGATTGATTGCAACCTACTAATCTCCCATCAAATATTCAAAGTCTGCGTTGTTAAGCCATTCATTTTATGTCTTTTTAAAGACACTACATATGTTTTCTATCCCGAGGGGACGAAAAGAGTCAACGGGTGAAAAATCCCCATCATTACCAACACACAGCTCGGCAGAACGTGAACAGAGCCGGGGAGCATCCTTCCCGTCTGCAGGAGAGTGGGCTCCATTAAGCTTGCCAGGGATTTTGGCACATTACAGAAAGCACCGAGGGGGTGGGAGAAACCCTGCAGAGCCCTGTGAGCACCTACAGAAGCTGTGGCTTCGTGCCCAAGCCAGGCTTGGTGTGTCTCAGTGCCTGGTCCTGGCACTCCCATCCCCGACTGCACCCCAGGCACTCCTGCTCGTCATCACAGGGGCTGCCGTCAGATGATTTACCTCCACAGTTAATCACTCTGAATTATTGCCATTTTCAGCTAATTGCTTTAATTCTCGGTGCTGGGCTGTTTTGTAGCTGTGGTTACACTGTGTAAACAGCTCACTGTCACCTGGGAGCGAGATCAGAAAGAAACCTCTAGAAGGCTGAGGAAGGGACCCTCCATCGAGTGCTGTATTCACACCCTCACAGATTTTTGGGGTTTGTTTTTTTTTTGAGGGGGAAACATGAAGCCACTAGCCTAAAAAGAGATGCCAGGAGCTACCAGAGAGAAGAACCATAGGACACATCAGGGTAATCATCATCTCTTCCTAGCAGGGCAATCACTCCCTCCTGGTCATTCCCTCATGTCTGGGGTCCCCAGGTGCCTGCCTGGATGCCACCAGCTGGGTCATGGCCCAGGACAGGAGGTGCAGCACGAACCTGCCCCTGTTCATGGCTCTGCCCCTGCCATTTTACATGTATCAAACATTTTACATCCTCATCTTTTTGCTTCAAAAGGCCACGGAAAAGACACACCTTCCAAGGGCTCTGCAGAAGGCCTCGAATGGCCACAAACATGCCCCTGCCACCACAGGGCTGTCACTGCTGCAGTGGCCATCAGCCTCCAGGCACTGCACCTCCCATGCAGGGTGCCAGCAGGGCACGTGGGCACTGCTCCTGCAGCTGTAACTCATGGTAAATTGCCCCCTCACACAAATGGTTCAAAGCACCTCTGCCCTCTCCCCCAAAGTCTCAGTTGCCTTGTATGAAGACCCACAAAACCCTTGCAATGTGGACACTTGAGCAGGCTCGTGCTCTCCAGCCCTCCCAAGGGACTCCCATCCCATGGGAGCAGTGCTGCAGGTGGATGTGCTGGAGCACGTTCCTGCCATTCCTGGAAGGTTTTGAAATCATGCTCAGCTCTGCCAAGCTGTGAGAAGGAGAAGTGTCAGGATTGGGCTTTCTCATGCCTGGCTCTTGTTGTCACAGCTCTCCATCCTGACAAGAGCTCACCTGTGGTCAGGTTAGAAACCATTGGAGTGCTGATCTCATTCGTCCCTGTTCTCCTGCAAAAAGAAAACACCTTGTGGTGCAGTTTTTCAAGTTGTCTGTGCTTTGGAACGTGGATGGGTTGGCAGCAGAGCCACTTCTTTTCAGAGAAGTGGCATTAATAGCATGGAGAGAGGCTGCCTGTAGTTCATTACATACAGTCATACCCTATTCTGCTCCCAAAGCCTTTCAGGAGAAAAGCTGGCACCCACAGGTCACCCAAAACCAGCTCCACATGAGCAGAGATGTGTTGAGCACATCGGGACAGCACAATGTGTTTCCAATCCTGGGGCAACAAGGAAGGTTTTCCATCCAACTGCCCTGGTGTTCTCCAGCTGTTGTGATGTTCTGACTGCACACCTGGGCAGGAAAGCAGCATCCTTGCCCCAGTTCTCTCAGTCTAACAGCAAGAATTAAAAAACGGCTGGGAAAAGAAGAACACACTGATGAAGACAGGGCTGATGCCATCCCCATCCTTGTTCCAAGCAGCTCTCATCCCACCCAACATCACGGACGCTTCTCAAGGCTTTGGTCAGCATTAAGAGTGAGTGAGTCAGATCCAAAAAACCGCCTTTCTTCCCTTCACATTATTCCCTCTACACTACAGCAAGCATAGGGGTAGGTGGCAAAGCCATCCAACTCACTGCGTGATTAAGCATAAAATAAACACCCACAGACATTCACAGCTTAGATGCCTATTTAGAAAATTGTATAAAGCGCAAACTGTGTTTGCACATAAAAACCAATGGTAAGTTGTAGCATGTAAGGAAATGAGTCAGTAGGAAATTAAACACAACTTTTTATTTTCTCAATGTAAAAAGCCACAGTTGGAATTAATCCTTTTGTGAATGTATAAAGGTGACTCTCAAATCACCTACACAAAGAGTCAGTTCTCCCTTCTGCCATGCTATTGCAACCCTTTTTAATGATTCATGATGAAGAGCTTCAAAGAGCTCCAAGCCATGACAACAGTCCCAGATCCAACCTCCCCATTCTCATCTCAGCAAAAAAATCCTCCTTGGTGAATAATTTAGGTCTAGGAAGAAAGCTGCCTTAAAACTATTCCCAAGGGAAGAAGCACTGTCTAGAATTTAATCTCATTATGGAAATAAAAATAAAAAGAAACTATCAAAAGAAAACAGTGACTGCAACAACAATACAAGCCTTATTCTGCCGAATTCATATGTTGTGAAACTCCACAGAAGGGAACACAGCTGTTTTCCCTGAAATATATTTCATGTTTCCAGAGACCAAAGATGAAATCCAAAGCTTTGACTTTCAACTTATGATAGTCAAATACATGCAAGGATGACACAACTACTGTTCAGGGCTATTGAGGGAAGAAAAAGGTCATTTAGAGCTAGAGGTGCAAACACAGGCTTGACCACAGGCTGTAGCACATCCTGCACTGACTAAGCTCAGCACGGCGGGAGGAGGCTTGTGACAGCCTCCCAAAATCTGAGGCAATTCTCCCCTCACTTCAAGCCTGGGACAGAGTTCTCTATTGCCTCTGTTGCAAGGGCTGAGGGCCCATGCAGAATGGTTACACCACCAAAAGGGCATAAAAAGGGAAGTGCACCACCCAGGGAAAAAAAAGCTACATACAACATGCATCGTATCTGTGCACCTCCACCTTAATGCTGAAGTTTCTGCTGAGGATTTAAGTCTAATTCCTTCCCCAAATTCCTGGCATGACATGCAGGGATTTTGTCATGTCACTTCAAATGTTTAATCTTCTTTTTGATAGACTGATGGGGATATTCTCAAACATTAAACTCAGATGAGCCATTCACATCATTTAGCCTCAACAGTTATAAGTAGCTTCAGTTTCATGGCCATTTTGCAGGGATTTCTCACAATGACAAGCACCTTCATCTTCTTTCTGTGAAACACTCTGGCATTTTGGAGGACAAGTAATCCTAATCAAAGATCACCCTGTACTGGAAATAACCAGCATAGGCAAACCCTGCTGAACACTGAAATATTTCTAATAATGGTGACACAACTGTAACAATTGGTCTTCTGGTCCCTGGGATGCAGAGGAGCACCTAAGGGACTCTGTGTGCTGGCTTAGGAGGTTGTGCACATTCACAGCAGGAGGAAAAGCCTCACCTGAGAGCAGGGCAAGGCTTGGACCCTGTCCCAGTCTTGTTTGAGCATCAGGACTCAACTGTCCTTGCCCTGGGAGACTCAACTGGAGCCCTCCCGTTTTCCCACCAGCACTATTTATTTTGGGGGTGAACTGCCCCATCCTAGTAGCTCCCCCTTCAAAGGGCAGCATGAATTCGGGGGTTATCCCCATGTCTCAAAGCACAAATGTTTCACTCCAGCTCAGCTACATGTGCTCACCTTGAAACATTTGTTTTCCAGGTGGCCTAAAACAGTGACAATTTTTGCTTCAAATGGTGGTCCCATTGCTAAAATTCTTCTTTCTTATTTTAGGAGAGGACAACTCATCCACACTGCCCATGTCACAAACCACCCTCTCAGGGTGGAACATCAACCCAGGTCCCATCAGGTTTTACCCTCAAAGGCAAAGTGAGGCTTCAGCTTCCATCTGCTGGGGCAGAGCACTGAAAAGAGCCGAGAAGGAGATGAAAGGAGAGCCCTCTGAGCAGCAACAATGACCCCCTAATTAGCCAGGCCGAGCAGGTGACAGGCTGGCTGCACAGGTACAGGGAGTGCTCCCTCGGGGCCAGCACGGCTCTCTGACCACAACAGCAGGACATTGGTGACAACGTCTGCTCTGAAACACTCCCTTTGTAGGGGTCAGAGCTCAAGCCTTCAGCAACGACTCTGCAGCTGAGTGGCTTTGTGAGGGGTGAAACGGATGCTTCAAGCGGTGCCTGCCCAGCACTCACCTGGCCCAGCTCTCCCCAGCCCGTGGAGCACCAGCTGCTGCCAAAACACATTTGCTGAGGCTCAGCAGATCTGCTGGAAGACACCACAGGCACACCAGTGGGTTCTGATTCAGCAAATGTTTGCACAAAAAAAATATGTCTGAATGAGCGGGGGTTTCTTTTGGGGCAGTCTGTGGTGAATTCCATATAAGTTTTCTTTTCCGTCAAATCTTTTGCTAAAACTTCTTCCTCTTCTGTGATTGTCATTTTGAGACAGAGCAGGTGTCAGAGACAGCTGTACGTGGCCACCGAAATCTGTCACACGAGGCAAGAGGCACCTTTGAGCTCTCAGAAATAATTACTGTCAAAGCCAGCACTTGGCATTTAGACACTGAACCTCTCGGGTGCACAGTGGCAGTCACTGTGTGTGTGCACGCCCCTCAAATACTTCCATTTCTGCATGAAAATTGGAAGTAAAGCAGCTCTGCTTATTGGATACCTAATAAACTTGGCTCTTTCAACATGACCAAAAGTCATACAAGAAGACAGGATTCACTTTTGGAAAGCACAAGAATTTCCTTCCATTTTTTTTCCAGCCTGTACATGATTTTCCTGCTTTGGGGAAAGTTCAAATTGCTGTCAGCTAAAGCTGCACCCAAATTCTTATTAGCAAAGGGGGAAGGGAAAAGCCTTTGCCTTCCTACAGCTCTTCCCGAGGCTGTTCCTGCACACAGTGGAGGGGAAGCTATAAGGAGGGAATTACCCTAAGATGCAGCAGGGCAGGATTACAGATCTGGTTGTGGATGAGTTTCAGCCAATTCTCCCCTGTGCCCAGCAAACATCCTCACCACCAGTGGAGAGCGACTCTGAAACGAGCCTTTTGCACTCTCCCACGGGTTTATTTTTTTCTTCCTTGTATAAGAAACTGGAATTAATTTGAAACCTTTGACCTGAGACCTGCCACACCTCAGGTACCTGCTTTTACCCCAGGCTCTGCAACAAGCCTTCTTCTTTTAGTCCTGTTGGCATTTAATAAAACAGCCCACGAAACACCACCACAAGCCCACCAACCATTCCCAGCAGCGCAAACGCCAACCTCAGGAGCCGCTTCACGGCAAAAAAAACCCCAAAGCACGACAAAAACTATCACTCCTTCCCCCTCCACCCCATTTTCCGAGCGGCACCTCCGCAAGCCTGCCCAGAAACACGCCTTTCACCCCAAAATCTCTCTGCCACGCCAGGCAGTGCTCCCAGGACGAACTCCCGCATCCCGGTCTGCTCCCGGGATGGAGCCGCGTCCCTCCGGAGCGCTGCCGGGGCCGGCAGAGACGTGCAGCCTGTGTGTGGCAGGGCTGTACTCGCAGCCTGCCAACACCCGGGCCGGGAACGCAGCGGGACGGCCGCTGCCAGGAACAGAGCCGGGGGGGGAAACACCTCCAAAGACGAGCGGAGCCGGGGGAGAAACGCTTCCAAAGGCGAGCGGAGCCGGGAGTGCGCGGAGCTGGCGGGGGTGGCCCCGACCGGCCGGCCGGGAGAGCGGGGACAGGGACTGAGATGAACCGGGACCGGCACGGGGGTTTGTCTGCAGCCTGTGTGGAATTGTTAGGAAAGTGGTTAGAGCCGGCTCTGGTGTTCATCCGTTTCTGTTAGGCAAAAATCTTAGGCAAAGATGCTCTTTTAGCGGGTTCTGTAATGAAATAGGCTCCGCGAGGGAGAGGGAACGTGTATTTACACGCAGGGAGTTCCTGCGTGTTGCCACCCTGCTCTTCACGGTGCAGAACAGTGTTGGAGCGTTCATTAAAGCAACCCTAAACTGATCTTATTTCCTGAAGCATTCCACATGCCAAACCCACCTCACAACGCTTTTAGGAATATAATTTTCCCATTTAATTCACTAAACTTTCATTTAGATCGAGAAGCCTGTTAAAGCTGAGAATCTTAATATTTAAGTCCATGGGTGAAAAAGGTGATACCGCTTCCCAGGCGATACTGCCCCAAATCTTATCTCCAAGGTGCACGGGAAATTCCGCGGAGCGCGGGCATCCCTGGAGCGCTCGCAAGCGGGTGCTTTTCCACCCATTCATACAAAAACACACATCACCCCCCCAAAAAATCCTCCTTCTGCTGGGGAAGGTCTCGACTGGGCAGGGGCAGGAGCAGCTGCCCCATCGCCTGCGCTCCCCCCGGGATGCTCGGGGCGGGGATGGGGGATGTTCCCCCCGGGGTAGCGCTCCCCTCCCTCCCCGCTGGGACTGAGGAAGCGGAGGGAGCCGTGGAGTTGCTCTGCATATTAATGAGCCGGGAGCGAGGGCAGCGGGAGCCGCTTTAAAGGAGGAGAAGGGAAGGCAGCGGCAGAGCGCAAGCAGCGCAGGCAGTCGCTCCGCCGGGAGCCGCTCCGCCGTGCCCTCCCTGGTGACACAGCCCCGGGACAGCGGCATCGGGGGCACCCACCCCAAGCGAGAAAACACATCAATACCCGCGCCGTCTCCTTGGGTACCTGTTGTCTCACCATGAAGCTCCTGACAGCAGCTCTGCTTCTGCTCTTCATCGCGATGTGCTTGGCCAGCGCAGAAGGTAAAGCGGTTTATTCTGCCTATTGCCATGTAAACCTCTTTTCCAGTAATTTGGGGTTTGCCTCTTGATAACTCTGGGCTGGGTTGAGCTGTCCCCTGCATGTGGGGAAGGTGCGATGTATAGAATTTGTGAGCAAAGGAACTGCGAGTTTTTTAAAGGTGAAGTAGAAGTGAAATACACGGGACAGAGTTGTGTCTTCGTTTGTGTCTTCACTGCAAGGCAAGGAGCTCTCGGTGTGGCAGGTCATGCCATGTTCTCTGTTGTTCAGGAACATAGTTCAAATATCTCCTCCTTAGGTGGGGGTTGGCATGTGGAATGCTTCGGGAAATGAGATCAATTTAGGGTTGCTTTAATGGACACTCGAAGGGTGGTTTTCAGAGAAAATAGAGCAGAGTTGGATTGAGGTGGTGGCACAATCTGCATTTTCTGCTGTGCACAGAAATCAGTGGTTAAAAAACGCTCAGCTTTTGTCTGGCTGTGACTGCAGCACAGCACCCATGTGAGGAGAAATGACTGGAAGTCCTGCAAAGTCCAAGTGAGACGTGAGTGAATGAGAAAGTAGCCAAAACTGCACTTGTCTGCTCAGTTTAAACAGAGTTCTGACTCTTTGATTTCCTTTTGTTAAATACAATTATGTTTAATCACAGCAGGTGCACTGTAAAAAAACAACTGATATTTACAATATATATATAGTGCTCTAAAACATATCTCCCAGAGAGTCACAACGTTTTCCTGCGATACACCAAAGAAAAAATATTTAATCTCTTTTTAAGCTCAACAGCTTGACAAAATTCAGGTTTTCACACCAAGGCTTGAAAGAGCAAACTGAAGTTTCCCTGGATGCACGGAGGCTGGAGGGAAGGGACGCTTGGTATGCAGGAGGCTTTGCAGGCGCTTGAGAAAGTGCTTTCTCTTGTAGGCGTGAAGTGCAAATGTTCGAGAAAAGGTCCCAAAATAAGGTTCTCTAACGTGCGGAAGCTGGAAATAAAACCGAGGTACCCGTTTTGCGTGGAAGAGATGATTATGTAAGTTTTCCTTCATTTACTGCCTTATGTTTCCCCGTCAGCTGAACTGCTTTACCTTATACTGCAAGTTCCTTCTTTGTTCTTTGCTTTCCTCATGCCCTGGCATGCTAATTCCTGGGAATAGTCATTTGCTGTATCAGATGCAAAATACGTTGCAATTCTGACCAAAACTCCAGCTATTATTTTTCAACAGAATGGTTTTTTTCCTCAAGTAAATACTTCCAACAGGTAGCAATAAAAAGATAATCATCACTTCTAGGTGAAAATCGTGACAAATCCTACACCAAGCTACCTGATATAAAATTCAGAACTGTTTACCGAAGTTATTCTGGACATGCAGAATAAACATGAGCAGAGTTTGGGTCATGGTGTTTCTGCAAGAGGAGTTGCCCCAACTAGAGGCAGATTTTTGCCTGTGTTGTACCAGAGTAATCCCCTTCATCCAGTGGGATCTCCCAGCATGTAAGAAAACGTTTTCCCCCCAGTGTCCCTGTCAGCTGGGACCAATGCTGCTGTGAATCCTCCAAGTGATGTAGTGGTTAACCAAGGCAAGGTACAGGGATTTTTGACATGACTGGGTCAAAAGGAGCAATTTTTTTAGGTTTTACATATGGATGGCTTTGGGGTTTTCTCTGTCCTCTTTTGGATATCTGAAGTTTCCTCCAACAAAGCACCATCCAACCAGCACGAGTGGCTGGATAAGGACCAGAAGGGCAGATTAGCCAAGAAGACTTCACCAAGCCCCTCTGCCACCTCAGAACAGGGAAAAGGGTCCCAAGAACAGCCACACTCCCAGGACACCAAGGACTGCTCTGATCCTGCATTTGTGCTCCCTCATGGAACATTGGCCACTCGCCTAACAGCAGGATCTGAGTGCTGCCAGGTTGTGTACCACCTCTGGCACTCTGTAATGCCCTCAGGGACAAATCTTGCCCAACCAACTGGCAAAAACCAGGAGATACCATGGACTTCTCACACAGGACTGGTTCACCAGGTTCAGCAAGAGTTTGTGGAGAAGGAACTGAGATCCAAGCTTCCTTAGGCTTCCTCCTGAGCTAGACCAGCATACTGTGAGCAATGCTGAGCTCAGGGAACATCAGACCCACTTCTCAGAAGCCCAAATCAGCTGACAGTGACCTGAACAGAAAAATGCTTGCAGAGCATCCCTGCCTGAATCAGCTTCTTGCAGCTTTACTGAGTTTGCTTTGACCCTTCAATAGCAAAAAGATGGTGTGGAGGAACACTAACTCTTCACATCCCACTCCAGGCATTTGCCCAAAAGCAGATGGTGACCAGAGGGCATAAAATAAATCTCCCTAATGCAACCTTTCACTTGCACTCGGGAAGCTGGGGAAGCTGGAGCACCATGTGTAGCAGGAGTTGCTTTCTCAGCCTGATAGCGATGCAGATGTCCAGCAATGCTATTCAAGCCCGAGGGCTGCCCAGGGTTTGCAGCAGCTGCTGGGACGAAACTGCCCCATCATGTCCCATCATCTCCCATCACCGGGGGTGTCTGTGGGGCAGGGCAGACCCACTGCCATCGCTGCCTTTCCAGCTGCCCTCATGCAGCCTGAACTCAGCACTGAGAATGAACTGAAATTAATATTCTGAGAACAAATCAATCTGGGAGTCTCAGGACAAGGCACAGAAGAGCTGAATTCCTGCAACTGAGTTTTTGTTGCTGCAGTGATCATCTAAAAATGTGTTGTCAAAGCTTTCTGCCCTCCTCAAAAAGTCTCGTATGTTTTCCTACGGCAGAAACATGACACAAACGATGTTGAGCAAAGAAGCAGTAGGTAGGGGGTGGTGCAGTTTAGGGAGGTTTTGGCCATGACCCCCCCCAGCAAAGCTCTGGTACAGGGTAAGAGACAGTTAAACTGGGCCCTCAGTCCAGTCAAAACCCATCAAGATTCATGGTACATCTACCAGTAATTGTGAGTGTATCTGTCTCCTGGAATGAGGGAAAGCAACAGAAAACAGGAGGGAGGTTTAACAGTTTAACTCTTCCTGCCTGAAATGTTCAGCCCCCCACACCTCTTCATGTTTTGCCCCATCCCAGAAAGTTGGGATGTGGCAGGATGAGAACAGCTGATGGGAAATAGATGTTACTGGGAGTCTTTCTCAAGGGGCAGATGGCAGTCCCCACACCAGACTGGGATGAAAGGCCCAGAGGCAGGATCCTTGTGGCTGTGGAGACGGCGTGTTTGATGGCAGAGGTGCAGCCCCACCACCCCTGCAGATGAGATGTGGGGGGGCTCAGGGTGCTGAGGGGCACAGACTGACCCAGGGCTGCTCATCACAGCCTTTGGAGGCACAGACACACTGGGGAGGGTTTTGGCACAGGCACCCTCAGGTACCGAGGGTGAAGCCTCCAACCACCAAGCCCTGGGCACCTACAGGACAAACCCCACTGGAGGTGGAAGTTTTGGTGCTTCAGTCCCTTCTCCATCCCTCTCAACCTCATCTTTCAGTCCACCCAGAGAACTTCTCTCTCAGGGTATAAACTCCCACAGCACATCCCCTTATATTTGTCAGAGTAGCATTCCCAAAAGCAGGTCTAGGTTAGCTCAGGGTGCCCAAAAATGCTGCCACCCAACCCAGTGCCAGTCAGGGGCTGCCTGAGAACTGCAGAGGACTGTGGGGCTGCCTTGGGAATGTCTCCTCTGCTGTCCATTCTCCAGCGCTGAAGCAGAAAACCTCCATGTGATGTCAAACAATGCATGTCAGCCTGAGGAAAGAGCCAGTTCACCTAAGAAGCAAACCCTGCATCTCCTCCTGCTCAGACTGCAGAATCCAGCAAATCCAGAGTGTCCTTCACTGCTTCTGCTGCAAGTGTAGGAGTTGCTGCTTTTCAGAGGCATCCCTGCTCCTCTCCTCCTGTGATTCAGCCTGTCCATCACTTTCTGGAAATACTCTGTATGGTCTGTCAGAAGAGAAGCCCAAACCCAGGTGTGGATGAGCCAGTGCAGATGGCACAGCTGGGAAGGTGGTGGTTGCATGGAGAAGCTTTCCACCGACCTCAAGGCCCTTAAAAGTCACATACCCCGTGCCTTTGGTGAAGGTTTGGTTTCACCTTCTCTCAGAGCCACAGGAAAACTCCCCTTCTCATGTACACATTGTTCTCCAGAGGGGTTGGCTGAGAACACCCTTAGAACAGAGGTAGTCTGTGTTTTCAGCAGTGACCCTTCCCTTTCTGATGCCTGCAGCCACCGAGGAGGCTCCTGGATACTTCCCCATGCACTGGGGAAAGGGGCACATCCTCCCAGAAAACAACCTGGAAATTGCACCTCA
Source organism: Formicarius rufipectus (assembly GCA_013399695.1). Taxonomy (NCBI): domain Eukaryota; kingdom Metazoa; phylum Chordata; class Aves; order Passeriformes; family Formicariidae; genus Formicarius; species Formicarius rufipectus. Next base: position 2,435,312 of record VXAU01000639.1, read on the forward strand.
ACATTTTGTGACTTTAACTTACACCCTGGTGGAGGGGGAGCAGAAAGGGGAGCAGGGAGGAAGGTTCTTTGAACAGAAAGAACAATTTGAACACCTTGTGCAACCTCAAAACTGGAAACACGTTGAGACCCTCAGCTCAGTTCATACAGACAGCACCTTTTGCCTCTCAGGCACAGCCCCTGTGCACCAAGAGGGTGAGCTGGGGAAGTTTCAAAGGCACTTTTTCTTGTGTTAGAAGATAAACAGCTCCTTTCTGAACCAAACCACAAAAGAAGCCCATCAGCACATGTAGGTATTTCTGGGTTTCTGCCATCGGTTTACTCACATCTCTAGTAGCATTTAAATAATTCCATTATAGTGTTTTAGTTAAATCAATAACTCCTTTTCCTGGTTAGGGATTGTATTTCCAGAAAATTCATATTTCAATACAAATTGTGGTTGTGGGTTTGGTTGGTTCTAATTCACAAAATTAATAGCAAAACCAGAAAACTGCTTGATTTTGAGCTCCAAGAAGCAGGGAAGCCTTGATATTTCTGGAAAGCCATCCTCTTGGGAAGCAGCTCCAGGTCTCTCCCATCACCTCATTCGGAACAGATCAACTGGTGATGGCCTCACTAAGCCCTCCAGAAGCGGACCCAGAACAATGAGAAGACTTTTGCCATGTTTTGCCTCCAAACACACTTTGATTTGACAATGAGGGGACACCGAGGTGTCAGAGAGCAGGACCAGGCTGTGATCAGAGGAGGCTGAAGCACCCAGGGCTGCATGCTGAGGCTCAGAGCTGGGCTGTTGAGCACACAGGCACTCTGCCACGTGCAAGGGTTTTAAATGTTGCAGAATTAAGGAGGAAAACAAAATTAAATAATCACTGAAACATTTCTGATCTTTTTTTCTCGAATGAAGTCTTGCTGAGTGTAAAGGAACAGTCTCCTCATGTAAAGACACTGTGGTTGCCTGAATGAGCTTAAATTAAAAAAATCTAATAGGCTCCAAAGATTTTATTAATAGATAAGCAAAGCAAACCCACAGATTAAAACCAGTGGGAAGGTGTTTCTCTGGCACCACAGTGCAACGGTGGGCAGTGGTGCACTGCCCTGACTGGGAACAGTCGACAACCTGCTGCTCTATGATCCCAATAACCTCAAATACCATAAACCCTCGAGCACAAAAAACCTTCCCCTGAGCCCCTGGGCAGCTCTGGAGCAGGAGCAGGGCCGGGCACTGCCCATGCCTGCCACAACGTGTCTCCCTTGCCCTGCAGAGTGACGCTGTGGACGAAGGTGAGGGGGGAGCAGCAGCACTGCCTCAACCCCAAACGCCAGAACACAGTGAGGCTGCTCAAATGGTACCGAGTATGGAAAGAGAAGGGCAGGTGAGTACCCTCTGAATGGGGCAGGTAAGGACCCTCCCAATGGGACAGGTGAGTACCCTCTGAATGGGGCAGGTAAGGACCCTCCCAATGGGACAAGTGAGTACCCTCTGAATGGGGCAGGTAAGGACCCTCCTAATGGGACAGGTGAGTACCCTCTGAATGGGGCAGGTAAGGACCTTCCCAATAGGGTAGGTAAGGACCTTCCCAATGGGGTAGGTAAGGACCTTCCCAATGGGGCAGGTAAGGACCTTCCCAATGGGGTAGGTAAGGACCCTCTGAATGGGGCAGGATCTCGGTGGCGACTCAGGCAACAGACAGCTCTCACACGTGGAGAACCAGGGAAATGCATGTGCTCTACCCATTACCAAAATTACAATTTTAAATGGATGTTCTTGATACCATTTCCTTCCTGCCACTTGCAGTTCTCACTTCTGTGTTAGGATTAGGCTGTTCTGAGTATAAATAGTAATTATTTTGGGTTAAAATATTCATCAGCTGATGTTCTCGGTTGCTTACTTACACTCACCTCCCCTCTATGGGTAAAAATCCAAGATGAAAAGCTAATCTACTTTTACATAGTCATGAGAAAAGCAGTCAGGAGAGCTGGAAAGAGCCCTGTTGCACATTTTAATCACAGCACCTCAACATCATCAGTGTCTGATGACACAGGTATTTGCCAATTTTAACTATTGTATCATGCCCAGAAAAACAGTAATTTTCTGGTAAAAACCTCTGGCACCTTCTACCTTGTAAAGAAGATTTCTTTTTCCTAAGTTGTCAGTCACAGAGGGCGTAAAGTGAGAAACATGAATGGCCACTGGGAGTGGCAGAGGGGGTAAGCCCCCAGCCATCTCCCCTGAGTCCCTGCCAGCTCCCTGCCACTGCTTCACAAACACAGCACGTGGGGAAGCCCTGGCTATTTTTTTTTCATGATGCCATCATTAATAAGATGAAGGATGCCCAGCCCCAGGCTTGTTCCTTCAGGGGACATGCACACAGACAAGCCCCTGAAACTGTTCTACCAGGGCCTAATCAAGAAAAATGACAGAATAATATTATTCCAAGGATAACAGACACTGTGACTTTATTATCTCTGTACAGGTCATGATAAGCTTCAACATTTGAATAGGAGATAGGGATTTTCCAGTGGTTCAAGTGAATTAGGAGATGTGGATTTCTTCTTACTATTTATCCTATTAATCATGACACAGTGTTTTATTTCCCATGTCTCCAAGATGTGGCAGTGTCAAAGTCCAACACCCCTCCTAGGTGCTTTATGGACACAGCAATCTGGTGACTGTTGAAGTCAATAACTTAAATTCCAGATTACTTAGGTAAATGTTTTTTTTAATGGGATTTTATTATTTTGTGGTATATTAATGATTAGTGTTGTTATTTTTTGAAATGGAGTTGTTTCATTCATAAACACCCTGCTCTTGGCTCTTCTTCTGTTTAGGGTTTATGAAGAATAAGAGGAAGTGGTGTGAGGAATGGAGTGGATCCCCTCGGCTGGCATAGGACTGGGCTCTACAGAAGATTATTTCTCTCTTGCAGACATTAAGACATAAATTCTATATTATTATTATAAAGCACTTTTTACCAAGGGTCAGTTTTTACATTTTATAGCCGCGTGCAAAAGGCTTCCAGATTTCACAAGCATCTGTTGCACTTCTGATTTCATACCCGCCTGCTCCATACTGAAATTGGGGAAAAACACCTGCTTTTCATTCTAAATGGGATCATTTGGTTTGTTGGGTTTTTTTGGGTTTTTTTTAATTCTTGTTCATTCATACTGCACTACGATTGCCACCGAGCTTTATAAGCTCATTAGGCAAACAGCGATGCTGGTGACGGTGTTCCACAGCCACGTCCCTCACCCTCTGGCGGTGGGAAGGCTTCGGTGCTGGGCTTGTTGGGTGTGTCTGCAGCCTCCGCCTTAGCCAGGGACCAAAGACGAGGTTTCTGGGGACGACGCCGCTGCAGTGTGGCTGTGCCTGCAGAAGTGAGGTCCCTCAGCACCTCCTCAAACGGGTGTGAGCACCACTCGTGTACCTCTTCTTTCTTGGACTTGAGGTCTTGCTGCAAGGCGAAGCGTCCCGTATCTCCACTTAACCTCCCATGCATTAGAAAGCATTTCTAGGTTATTTTTATTACTAAGAAAATAAAAGTTTGTTTGGTTTGGTTGGAGGTTTTTTTGTTTGTTTTGTTGGGGTTTTTGTTTGTTTTGTTTTTGTTGTTTTTTTTTCCCACCTGAAGCACTTACAGAAAGTTTGTGGCTTCAGTGCTGAGACATCCTAAGCTTCAAGACTATTGTGTATGATTTCCTAGATTTGTAGCAACAACAACAAAGAAAGCCTTTAAAAGGTATCTTTTTATGAAAAACACGATAGGGCAAACATATAAATACCTATGTATGTTTTAGTCACAATACAATATATTCATTATTTTGAATGTAATACTTCAATGTTAAGCAGTGCATTCCTCTTTTTAATATAACAAAACTACCTTTTCATTTGTAAATATACTTTAGGAAGTGTCCCTATATTATCTTGCTGTATAATGTACTGTACTGCTAAATTATCATATGCTATTTAAATGTTTGAAATATTTAGAAGGTTGCATGCAGATTTCATATTTCTTTCTAAGACAAATGAAAAAAAGTAATAAAAAATATATTTAAAAAAGAAAAAAGTTGACAATTGCTTTTAAATTCCCTTCAGGGAGCTCCAGCCACTTCTAATGAATTGTTTTTGTGGATGAACTGGTTTGGGGGGAAAAGTGGTGACTCAGAGAAGCTGATTAGGGATATGACATCTTGATGACTCTGGAATTAGAAAACATTATTCCAGTACAATTTACTTTCCTCATTTTAGGATTTGAGCCAAACGCGAGGAACGCTGTGACATGAAGGAGGGCGATGCCATTCGCCTACAGCCGCTAGTCTGGTGCTAAATGAACGCAGATCAACCCCTCGGAGCCCTAGAAAACCAAGTAAAAAGTGATTTAGGCAAGATCTGCGTTAGATTAAGGAAGGTTACACCACAAAATCGGGCAACAAAAACCTGTGAGCCACCACCTCCTCTTCCTGCACAGAGGGAGGGACTTTGCAGCCGACGAGGCTCCTCCATCACTGCCCAGACAAAAGCCAAGCAGCAGGTGGGGATGGTAGAGCCAACAAGAGTTTAAAGGCATCAAAAGCTGCACGAGGATGAAGCTCAAGCTTCAGGCACCTGAGGGGAAATCTTGAGAAAGATCCCAGAGTATTGCAGAAATTAAATGCCTGGGGATATTGACCACAAGGCGCCGTTTCTGCCTGAGCATCTTGAACCCCATCTCTGGGCAAAGCTGCCCCTCTCCTTTCTCGAGTCACATTTTAACAAAACCAGTAGTTTCTGCTTGAAAAGACTTGATTTCACACATGCTGGCAGACCTCAAGAAAGGTTTATGTTTATTTAGCGAGTACTGGGCAATGCATTTCCAGGGAAAATATTGATACGGTTGCCTAAGAGGTGGTTAAATGCCCCTGGGAATGCTGTGCGGGCTCTGATTACCCCAAGTGAGATCCCAGTGATTCACACCTCACAGGGAATAGTCTGTACAAATGACTCTTCGCTGTGGGTTCCTCTGCCAGACCAAAACCACCAGCAAAAACTAAGCACAGAGGAAACCAATTGTGATTCTTTTTTCCCATTTATCAGAATGGGAGACCAAAAACAAACCCCCAAAAACCAAACGTTTGGTTCAATACTTGTATTTCCTTTAACATACGTCTTTTGAATAAAACAACTCCCAGAAACAGGAATTAAAACCATGAAGAGGAAAAAAACTGCCTCTGAGCTGGTTTTCCCAACTGTGTTAACCTGCATGTCCAGGCAGGGTAGTTAACTTCCCAGGAACAGGAGGAGCATTCCTCGCCATCCCTGACGTGCAGCTGTGAGTCCTGCATCAGAAGGTAACTGCCACACACAAACCAGCCACTTTCCCTCAGACTGAACCATCCCTGCTAAAACATTTAAATATATATATCTCATATGTCTATGCAGGTACCTCCTCCACCAAGATTTGGCAGCAGCCTCAAGATTTGCTTTTGTTTTCCCCAACGGTCTGTGAAGCCCCAGGAGACCCTTCAGTCCAACCTCCCTCACATGCAAACCACGTTGCTGTGCTTTGAGATTGAAAAATTAAGCTGCTGGAGGATGGTCTGAGCACGCACCAGCCAGCCCTGAGTGTTCCCCAGCTCCCAATTTACCTTCCCAAGAGCCTGAACATGTGCAGGTTAAGCAGGAGCAGCACACTCAGACCCTGCAGTTCCTTCACTCCATGATGCATCCCAAGGGTGAAAACCCTCCCCAGAGCCTCCAAGGTGGGCAGGAGCAAACTGTTTCCCCCATCCAGCCTGCAAAGCTGCTCCCCAGCACTCTGCAGCCAGGAGCACATGGAAATGCAGCAGAAAGCCCTGCAAAGGAGAGCTTCACACCCCCCACCCTTCCCCTGGGCGTTGGGCAGCCACAGGCTGCACCCATTCACAAACAGTGCTATTAAGTTTTATTTTAATATAAGCACAGGGGTGAACCAAGCAGCTGCAGTGAGAGGACACAATAGTGGGGAGACCTGCCTGGCCTTTTCAACACCTTTCCCACTACATGGGCTTAGTAATATTACACAGAGCCTTTCACCACTTGCTTTTCACTTGTTCATATACGGTTTGGGTCAGCGACGGCCAGAAAAGTTTATTAAGAAGCAATAGTTTCTTGGTGGTCTGTGTGAGATGGCTGTGGGCAGGTCCTGCAGTGCCCCAGCTCCCCCAGGCTCCCTAAATCAGGGACAAGGCCCTGCTAGATTGCTGCACTCCTGGAGACCTTTCCTGGCCAAGTCCGTGTGGTGGAAGTGCTGGCTCTGCACTAGCCAGCCTTTATCAGGGCTGTGGGAGCAAACGTGGGGCTCCGCGGTAAAGTCATCGCAGGGCTGGGGTTTGCACTGGCCACCCCCGAGAGCTAAATGGGAAGTCAAAGGCAGTGTTAGAGCAGCACAAATGCTCTCTGAGCTAATTAACCAGAAGAGTTGGGTCCCACCCGGGCCCATATTTGTAGAGAATGGGAATGAATGGGAAAAAAAAGCCACTGCCCCGAGGGCTCATCCTCCCACTGGGATGCAGAGCCAAGGAACTGTGCCTGGCCACGGGTGAAGGGCCTCTGTGCAACCTGACATCACTTAACAGGGTTTATACAAGCCCAGACAGAGCTGACAGTCTCCAAAACACACTTCCCATTAGGTCAAATGAAACTCCAGTCACATTTGGGGGATTTTTCCTCCAAAGCCGGTTTTCAAAAATGAAGCCTTGGAATCCAGATGTGCACAGCATCTGAAGACCTCATTTATTCCTAGTTGTTGAGCACCTTTGGAAAAAGGTAAGCTGGTTTGGTCTGAGTTTGAGCTTCAGATCCAGAGGGATGGGCAGCCCATCTTGAAATCCCAGCCGCACAGAGCTCATGCCAGGGCATTCTGTCCATCTTCCATGCCCGGCACTCATGCTGGGATTTGTTGTTCAGTTTTTTTCCCCTTCAATGAGTTGAGGTGTGCAGGGTCACAACTGGAAACACAGGTGTTTCTGAGGAGTGCTGTTTGCAGCTCTCACTGACTCTGTGTTTGTTCTGCCAGTCATTGATTTTCCTCTGATCCTAAACCACAGAGACCTCAGTGTTTCCTGGAAGATGCTCATTTCACCTTGAAAAGCTGCACCCCACGAGCACCCAGATATCCCTGTAGCGAGCACACATTCCTGGCAAAGCAGATTTCCTCTAATTTCCTTTACCTGACATGACCCACCCCAGAATAGCACCTGGGATTGCCATTGCCTGGGAGCCAGAGGGTGCAGCTGCATTTGCAGGCAGCTCCGGATGCTTTGAGTGATCTCTGGTGCTCATAGGTATTGATATACACAGAAAGACTGTTTGCAAAATTCTGGGCATCCAGACAATGGGGAAAATTCCACACATACCCACATCTCTATGGAATGTGCCCACAAAAGTATTAGAGCTACTATATCATAGAAGGAAAGTCCAACACCTGCACCAAATGGGGCCACCACTTGATCATCACATGAAACTGAGATAGTCATCATCCTTTTTACCCTCCAAGGCTTCCCCCTTGGACCACCTCCCCTACTAAGCAGTGGCCCTGCAGTAACAGCCTCTGATTCACACTAGAGGCATTCAAGTATTTAATACCCAGTACAGACCCAGAAGTTGGATTAGGAGCATCCAGAGCATCCTTATTTCTATGAGCCAGAACTCCTAGAGACAAAGCTGTGTGAAACCAAAAGGCTGGCTGGGAGGTCCCAGCAGCCCAGGGCTCAGCCCCACTCCCTGCTCTCATCAACATTTGGTGTCTGGCAGCTCCTGGGTCGTGGCCAGCAGATCCCAGCCCAGACGACTGTTCTGCAGGAGCAGCGGGGAAAGCAGGGCTGAAAGGACATCTAGTGGTAACCAAAACCCTCGTCAGACATCCAGGGGACGCCTCTACAGCCCGTCTGGCGTTATAAATCAGCCTGGAGCCTGCTCACGGTGCTGCTGTCGCTGGGAATGCTCGTCCCCAGCTCTGCAGGAAAAGCTTCAACAGCTGCATTTGGCTTGGGAAACACCCCCAAAGCAAAGGAAAACAAAACCAAAACGAAAGCAAAGCAGCTGTGTTTTGGGAAACCTGCTCAGAGGTTTACAGAGCCACATCGTCCCGTCCCTTTGGGACATACACACTGAGGGGAAGGAGGACACCTGGCTGCTCTGTGCCTACAGGAGCTGTGTCTGTCACATCAGTGGGGTTGCAGCAGAGCCCTGGGGAGATCCATGAGCAAAGCACCTGCCTCTCATCCTTTAAAAACATCAGAAGCTTCAGTCCAATGTGGTTTTCTCGCCCGGTGCTTGTCCCTCCTGCCACCAGCTCTCCAGAGAGAGCAGGACCCACAGGACCCACTGTGGTTGCCACTCCCCAGGTGCTGTGTTAGAGTCCTGTCCTCAGGCAGGACCCTCCGACCCCCCAGCAGCAAAAAGATGCACACTGTCACCTTCAATGCCTGAAGTGGAGAACGTGCTCCCTTTTGCTGGGCACGAGCACAGCTTCATCCAACCACAGAACCAAAGCCAAGATCCCTGGGAGGGATGCCTGCAGGGCTGCAACATGCACGGGTGTTTATTCTCAGTGGTAGGCTGGATTTCTGGTTCTTTTGCTGACCTCTGAAGCCCTCAAACCCCCTTGGATCTTTCTCTCATCTTTTTCCTGTTTGTATTCTGAGCTCTTTGGCTCTGATGACACACAGGGAGGGCATCCAGCCCAACAGGAGCTGCCTGGCTGTGAGCAGGCAGGCAGGAGCTGGGAGGGAGGGATGATGTGACATGAAGTGACAGCAAAGGAAGCAGGCAGCCAAGGCCTGGGAAAAGCACCATGCTTGCCCTTTTGGTTTGCTTCCTGCACAATAAAAGAGGTTTAGTGCATTCCTCCTGAATGGGTTTCAGAACCTCCTCCAAGGGAAAAAAATAAATTAAAAAAAAATAATCCTGCTGATGTTGACTTCAGGCAGATAATTACAGGGATAATTATGATTTATTCCCATCATAAATCTTGGAGCAAGAAAAGGGTTTTGAGGCTTGCAAGATTTGCTGGATGACAAAAGGAAAACACAGCTCTAATTGCCCTTCTTTGTTGTGTTTAATTAAGGATTCTGAAGCAACTGATCTCAGTGGTTTTTTCATGGTTAGAAACCTGCAAGGAAAAGAAAATCTTTCTGCAGAGGCACCAATCGAAGCTTTGTTGGGTTACTAGGCACTAAGTGTGCTACATCTGAACACTCAGGACTCCCAGAAAAAGAAGCTTATTAAAGGAAAAGAAATGCCACAACAGGCTTCTTTCCCCCCTTCTTCCCCTCCCCTTCCAGTAGGCCTTGGCAATTTTGAGCTCACTTCTAATCCGGGAAGAAATGTCTTTTTACCTCATTATCGCCCATTCAATCGTGCTGCACAAAAATACTTCTCCGTTTCCATTACCTTCAGAAGTGCACCATTTACATCTTTCCTCGAGGTTTACTTCAACTTCCTTTCTTATCTCTGCAGATTTGTCATTTCTGCCACCACATTAGGAAAAACAAAGCAGCCCGGAGCTCCTCAGCTCCCTCCTTGGGCCAGGAATTCCCAGTCAAGTGCCACTCCTCCCCAGTGTGAACAGTGTCAAGTGTAAGGGGCCGGCAGGGTGTTCCCTTCCCATTTTCGTGCACCAGTTAAAACAGTTCTGGCAGGAAAATCCACTTCCCCATTCCAGTAACCAGTGTCAAAGCAGCACATCTGGCTCAGAGCGATGCCACCAGCCCATGAGCCACATCACACTCACAGGCTGCAGGAAGTCCAGGGACGAAAGAAAAAGCAAGAAAACCTTGGGATTGTTTTCAATTTGAAGGCACTTGGGATAGTGCTTTGGCAGAAAGCAATGGCACTTGGTAAGTGTGGTGCACCTTAGGCCAAAACAGGACCACCCCCCACTGCATCCCCAAAGGGAACACCTGTGAGGAAACACAGGTTTGTGTTGGCCTGGAGGTTAAAACCCACCACTCCAAGTGTACAGGAGAACATGCTGGACAGTGACGCCTGGAAATGCTGCTCTACAAAGGGAAAAGTCAAATTAGCTTTAAAATAAATTAAAAAAAGAAAAAAGTAAAAGACTTCTTGGGTTTGGGACAACAGCTGGGAAACATTCTTTTCTGGTCAGGAGAAAAGAATGGAGCAAGATGTTGAATTTAGCTACAGTTCCTTGTAGGACATTATGAAAGAAAGAAAAGAGAAATGAAGGATTGACATAAAGCAAAGAACAAAGGGGAAATAATCGATTTCCTCTATTGTAGGGGATTTCCTTCCACTTACTTGAAGAAGCGCCCGGGTTTTCCAGTGGAGCTTCCACCGGGGTTATCCATCCCAGCCCCTCCCGGCTCCGAGCTGGAGCCGGGTGGAGGTTGACACCTTGTGGTTACTCCCATCACTTACAAGGCAGGAAAGCTGTTTTTTTATTCCCTTCTCGTGAAGCCAGTGGGTGGAGTTCACGGCTGGAGAGCTCAATTCCCAGCACCTGGCATGTCATCCGTGGGGTTGAGGTCTGGGGTCATTAACAGGTTAATGAAGATAAATAACACCAAACACCGAAAACTATTTAAAACAAACAAACAAACAAACAAACAAACAAAAAACAAAACCAACCAAAACAAACAAACAAAAAAACCCCAAACCAACAAACAAAAACTCACCCAAGTCATAAACTGTTTGGGTTTGGGGTTTTTTTTCCAGGGGAAGAAATAAAGAGAAGGAAAAAAAGATTCCTTGGATTGGGCACCAGCTATACATACATTATGTCAATAAGACAAGTACTAAAAAATGATCTTGTGAGTGATGTTTCTCAGCAATTTTCCAGCCCTATTGGATCCCCTCCTGTTTGCACAGTGGGGTGAGAAGTGTAGAGCCCAAAGCAGCCCAACAGCTGCTTTGGAGAAGTGGAGCTGAATCAGCTCCAGAGAAATTATCTCTAATTCCCACCAGAATAAACGGAAAGAGGGTTCAAGACCTGCCATGCATTAAACCCGAGGTGAAGGAAAAAGTACTTTGGGTTTTATCCAACATGGTTAAAACCAAGAGACTCCTGTAGTCTGAAGAAATACATTCGCTTCTTCATTCATAATTAGCTATTTTATTGCAATTTAATACATGCTGAAATTGGAAAAGAAAGCAGAATCCCCACACCAGAGACCCAGCAGAAACACCTCGGCCAAATTTGTCTCCCCTCATTAGCCAAGTACTTGTTTCAAAGGACTCGTTACTGTGGAAGTGCCTCCAGTCCCGAGGGAAATAAACCCCCACTCAGGACAGCATTTCCTTTCCCTTGATCATGCTGCTCCACTGGCTAATTCCCTGAGTGCTAGAACTAGTGCTTGGTGTTTACTTAGCATTTTACCCCTTCAAGTCGTTCTAAACCACGTATCAGCAGGTGTAAAACTTAAAGCTACACTAGTAGAACCATGTTCAGTAATTACAAGGCTATATTACATACTTTGAAAATTATTCTTGCCACCTAACTGTGGCTCAGATTTCCTGCACATCCTGATCCTCCTCGGTCCCGCTCCAACAATAAAGCACAGTACCTGCAGAACTTCTCCTTCCCTTTCTCAGCCCAGTTCAGCTGCACACTGGTTAACTGGTGTGTACTGGTTCCAGCAAACCCAGCACTTTGGACCCATGTGCTGCCTGGGAGTTTTCAAGGGCTGCTACACCTGGAGTTTAACACTGTACTTTTATTTTTCTCTTTGTCCCTGGAGACATTATTGTAAAGAGATGCTGAGAGATGATACCTGGCTGTGAGCATGATGGAGAGCGAGATGGAGTCACTCACCTTCCCTGTTGCTGCTTCCACTAACAAGGGATGAATTCGGGTTAAAATTTAAGATGTTCATACCTGTGTTTTTGCCCCTGAAAAACAGGAACTTTAAAGGATGTGTTGCACATATAATACTGAGGTAAATGGTAAGTTAAATGGATCGTCAGAAGCCACTTAAGTCAGTGCAATGGACTCCTTTAAATTCCAGAAGGCAGAGCAAATCTACACATTATTTACCATTTGCTTTCAACCCTGCTTAATGAAATTTGCTTGAAATCAGTGGGCATGCTTCAAAAGGCTGAGTTGGTGCAGGAAAAATAAGTGGTTAGTTTAGAAGGAGTCACGGTACCATCACTATGTGTTCTCACTGAAGCACCTCAAGTCAGAAGCCACCCCCTGTTTCATGTTGACATTTTCTAAAAATCACATTCTGTTTAAGTCAAACTACATCTCTTCCTCCTTCTGCCCACCCCAGTGCCCAGCTCTGTGTTTGACCTCTGGATTGGAAAGTCTCTTTTGCTCCTCGTGGCTCAGCCAGTGCTGCTCTCCCAAACCCAGCACCCTCCACAGCAAGAACCACCCCAGACCTCCAACCCTCAGCCAGGACTTTGTGTCCTCTTTTCTCACTCAAAACTCTTTACAATTTTAGTCAAAGTCATGTAACTGTTTTACTGAGGTAGTTAAAAATAGTCTTATTGTTTAAAACTAATGCTATAGAAGCAATAAATTGACAGAGATGAGAAGCAAACCCTGATACCTGCACAGCCGAATTTGCAGTGCTGAGCCTTGGGGTGTCACCCTCGTCCCTCTCATGGCCAGGACAGCAGGACCTGCACCCCAAGAGGTCATCCCTGGGGTCAGGGAGCAGGACCCTGGGCCCAGGACCGATGGCTGGTGGTGTCTCCTTTCCTTTCCCACCTGCCCAGCTCTGCCAAGGCACGGATGCTCCTGCAAGCACCAGCAGGTCCCTGCCCTGCCCTCACCTCTCTTTTGGGGTGAATTCACCTGCTTTTTTTTTTAATTGAGGTGATGTCAGCTTCTTCCTCACCGATACAATCTTTTACTATAGATGACCTTTATTTATTTTTGATGTATCAGGTCCCTTTTGATGTGAAAGGCACCTGGATGGTTTCATACCAAAAATCCTTTCCTATCTGCCCCAACCTCCTGCAAGCAATTGCACTTCAGAACGACTCTCCTCTTACAAACACGTGAAGCATCTCCAACTTCTTTTATGTACATGTGCTCTAATTGCCAGGGCAAAGCAGTGACTGAGGTGTGACAGGGAATTGGGATGAAAACCCCCTGTGAACACGAGTGACCCAGCCTCCCTCTCCCCCTGTTTTGTGTGCAGGTGTACATACACGTGCATTTGTAAAGCTCAGTATGATCAGAGGAGCTGCCTGTGCGTGTGCCCACGTGCATGTGTGTGACTGCATGTACACACCTGTGAGGGTGGGTGGCCCTGAGGGCACCTGGCTGGATGCCCACGGGTGCACACAGGTGGTGGGCACACGCAGGTGTGAGCACGTTCAGACGCGTGTCTGGGTGTGCACATCCACGCCGGAGCTGCTCCCCAGCCTTGCCCTCCTGCCCTGCATCCTGGGGAAGGAAGCAGGCAATTCCCTTCAGGTCCAACCCTCGTCCACACAATGCCAGGGAAGGGATTATACCAGGGATTAACATTTTAAACTCCCCTTCCAGACCTACTCAGTCAAAGATCCCCAGGCCAGTAATCGTATTTCTGCCCTGGGATTGCTGCATTCCTGAATCCAAACCTCAGTTTCAGGAGACACTGGTGAGAGCTCCCCCCCAAATCTCTGCACCCCAAATTCCCTGGGTTGGGGCAGAAGCCGCTGCATTTGGGTTTTTCTCCTCTTTTTAATCATTCTCTTCAAATTCCACGGTCAGGAGAAGACTCCATGAGGGCTTTTCTTGTCGCCTGCCTCCTCCTAATTCCCAGTAATTTATCCCGTATTAAAAGTCCCTTAAGGAAGAATGGCCCAGGACCCAACACCTGCTATGCAAATGGCAGCAAATCCCCTGGGCCCCTGTGGTGGGGCTGCTGGTGGTCCTGGAGCATCCTCCCCCGGCTGCACGACTCCAAACCAGAGCCAAAGGGGACCCCCAGACCTGGGGGGGACCACCAAAGGCCCCCCCCCAAGAGGGGGCTCGATTTTACCCCCACGTTATGGTGCTGAATTCTCTCAGGTCATCTTTGCCATCCCTAAGCAGAGTTATTGATATGGAAGGTATAAAGGAAAACCTGAGTATCTCAGCGTGTAGTTAACGTTTTGGATGTTTAGGGGGGGTTTCTTCTGCAGGGCAGTCAATGAATTTTGCCTCTTTCCTTTTAGGATGAATGTTCTAGCTTCAATTAACAAAACACAAATCAACAAAAGAGGGGGGACTGTGGGCGGGAGAAGGTGGAGGGCAAAAAGAAGAGACAAAAAAGCTCTCTCACAATAAAGGTGTGGGGGGAAAGGGCTCTTTTCTCAGAGGTGACATCCTAATCTCATTTTTCCCAGTTAATGTGGTAGCCAGGAGGCTGGGGAAGGGCAGGCAGGGAGTGTGCCTCAGCAGCATGGCCACGCTGGGAGGGTTTGGCCCTTTTCCTTGGATAACTTGGATTAGGTTTGTTGAAACCTCAGGCCACCAGTCACATCCCAGGCACCTGCACCCCACGCCGGGTCCAGCCCATCTCCCCGGGGTACCCAGTGCTGAGAAGCCCCACGTGGACCCCTCACAAACCCCTCCATCTCCACATTCTCCCCGTGGCCCTTTAGCATGATCACACATTTCCCAGCCCAGAGCACTTGAGTGACATTTGGGCTATTATTCGAGGAGATAGATTGTTTGGCCTGAAGATGCATTGTTTGGGCTCCTCATAAAAGAAACAAGTTAAATGCCACAGCTACCACACACAAAAATGACTCCTTCTGGCCATAAAACCAGTGGGACAAGGAAGTGGTTGTAGGAGTCAAACATAATTGATGCTCAGAAAGATGTTATAAATAATCTGTGCCGAGTCCTCTCTCATGTGCCTCAAAACCACAGAAAGTGGTGTGGGGTTTTTTTTCCCCCCTCCTCTTTATCTCCCCTTGAATTCAGGGGCTTAATACACCGTGAGCACCAATAATTGATGTATGTTATAATTCTTCATTACCCTATCAGTAGTCTGGGAAAATCAGAAGAAAAGAAAATGCCAGAAAGTTATGGTAAAACTTAAGATGCGACAGAAGTAGCTTTCTTTGCTCATGCTGTGAGTGTTTGAATAAGAAGAATGTCCCTGCACTGTAACAAGCTAAAAGAATGAGGAAGACAAAGGATTTCACGAAAAAGGTTTAGATGGAAGACAAGGCAAGTGAAACTGAAAGGAAGGGAAAAAACCCATTTACAATGGAACAATGCGTGTACTAATCGCTTTGATATATTATACAAACCCAAAGACCCAAAACATTGTGTAATTATTTATAAATGACTTCTCCACTCCTGTGTATAATACCACAGAAAGAATAAAACTGCAGGCTACTCTCTAAACTATTTCTAAATAGACCTAGCTCAAAAGGAAGCAGAAGTGTTTGAAAAAAAATAATTAATGGTTGATTTTATGGTTGTCTCATTAAAACATTTTAATTACAACAAACAAAATACATTTGTGCTTGCAGGGAACAATCGTTTACCTACTCAACTCCCCCCTTCCAAAAAGAAGGCAAATGTTACATCACACATTTAAAACCTGAAAATAAAACATTCCTGCTATTTCTGCAGAGCCCTCAAGAGGAGTTGAGCCCTGACTGCATCTCCCAGGCGTTTGTGCAGGATTTCGGAGTGGATTTGGCTCTCCTGGGGCAGGACCCCCCTGGTACATGGGGACTCCCTGTGGTGCCCCCGTGCTCCCCACCCACAGCAGCCCCCCGGCACACAGCCCGAGGCCTCACCCTGACCACAGGCAGGAGAAGGAGGCCAAATCCTTTCGAGACAAAGCCCTTGAGCTGCTCCTGAGGTGTTTCCCTGGCAGGAGAAGCAGCTCCTGCTCCAGAAGGGGTTAAAGCTGCCTCCTAGAAGGCTGAGAGCCCTTTCACAGACTGGACTTCCAGGGCTGTGCATTAGTCAGCAGACACAGCACCAGCCCCTGAACCCTCGGGCTGGGGATGTGAGGTCCCAGGAGCACAGCCCCCTGTGTCCATCCCTCTCCTTACAGCCCTCACTGCACCTCAGTGCCCAGCCCTGGCTGGACAAGAAACCACCGTGCCCTACACCATGCCCAGACCAGCACAAGGACACGAGCTGCCCCGCTGAACCCCCTCCTGGGTTTCTACCTGTCTTTAAAATTCCTCTTGCATCAACCTGGGTATCCCAAGGGGTGAGAGAGCTTGAGCCTTCCTTTACTCCTGCAAGGCCCTGGGTTGAGCTTTCTGCTCCCAGGGTGATGGCTTTGCCACCAGCTACATCACCTCTCTATGTTTAGCTCAAGCATCCTCTACAGGCAGCTCTGCCTTCTCTTTCTGGCCATGTTTCCAAACAATAAGGGAGAAAGAAAGCAGTGTTATCCTGGTTGATGCATTGTTTTGGCACTCATCCCACCATTAGTTCAAGCCCTCGTGTACTAATGTAAGGAAAGACAGAGTTTGGTGAGTTTTTAGAAGGATGTGCATCTTAAGACCTGAAAAAATATGATGTACGTCTCCCTTCTCTGAGTCATCTTCCATATGAGGGAGTAGTTTTACTCTGAACCACTCATTTCCATTCTTGGAGAGAAAAAATGATGCTAACACTGCTGCAGTAATCATAATTCTGGTTGTTTTTGAAATATGAGGCTGATTTCTAACATGGAGATTGATTTACCTTTACATGGTACCAGAAGCACTTCCCAGGGAATGGTATCTTCTCATCAACTGGTTTTTTCCATGAAGGAAACAGTGCATCAGGGGAGCAGTGCCAGGCACCTGGGAGCACATTTTCTCCAAAAACCTTTGCTCCACCGTTATTCTTGAGTTCCTACTTTTTCTGAAGTCAATGCATGATGTCTCAACAAAAGGACAGAGGAACAAACTTCATGCTCAAGGCTTCACAAGTGTTAAGCCCATTCAAACAATTTTTCCCTCTTATCTTTTTATGTGCTGTAAGGTGTCTTAGAACAATTCTGGTGGCTACTTCCTTAAAAATCAAAACATGAAACTAATAACATCCATGAGTCCATCTGAGCCCAGCTGCACTTGTATCAAGGTGGAAAAGTTAATATCAAAGGCTAAAACTCAGAATAAGGCTATCAGCATGATGCTGAGAACACACTCTGTGCTCCTTGAAAGCAATGTTCCTGCTCCATTTCGGAATTTTTTTCTTCCCCAGTCCCAGGAAACTTCACAAAACGTCAGCAGCTGACTTCCATAGGAGCAGACCCATAAGGTGTAAGAGCTATTATCTGTGTTGGCTGAATAATTTATCTGCAAAATTAGTAGACTGCCTGCGATAGAACCGGTTGAATTATTCATCGGGAATAAATTATCCGAGATATTTAGCACTTCTTTCTGTTTGCGAAGGCTTCCTGAAACAATTCTGGTTCTGTGAATGCACTCGTTATTCATAAGTACGCAGTGAATAGATTATGCAAACAAATTTCAGCCTATGGGTTGTTTGTGAAACATTCACTTCAGCCCTGGCTATTCATGGCTGTGACTGATCACAGAGACACATGGTGCTCTCTCCCCTCCTTGATTGGAGCACAAACTTTTAAAACAAGAGAATAACAAATGACAAACTGCAAATGATGGATAAGGACTAATGAATAATGCGCTTTCACTGCAAACTTTCAGACAAGTGATCAGTTGTGCCAAAGTCTGTGAAACTCTAGGGAATCATAAACATTTTAATGAATAAACTATTGACTGCTCGAAGACACCTCAACAAAAGACTATAAAAGTGTTGCAGACAACACTGGAGTTTATATCACTATATACAAAGTGCACAGTGACAAAAGTTGAACATTTTTTGCCATATGCTTCCATAACCTTTAAATTTTGGTGCCTTCTGACTTTCTCCTGCTTCCTGCTGGAAACTCCACTGCCGATCTCTGCCTGCTGACCGAGGCCTCTAATTGTGCCATCACTTAAGGACATGAGTAACTCAGTGAAGTGGAACTACTTAGCGCAGAAAGTCATTTATGTATTCAAAGGCCCTAAAAACTTCAGCCTGATTGCAGGTCCGGTGATTGAAAGAGCCCAGTCCCTCCCGGGAACAGCCAGGCCCCCTTACAGGGGTGGGTACACTGCACACCCAAGCTCTGCCAGCGTATAAAGATGTTAAAAAGCAGAAAGAGACCTGATCCTGAAAGCTCGGCGCTGGCAAAGTACTTCTGTTTTGAGGCTGGTTAATATTCATCACCCAGGGCTTTTTGGACTGCTCACTTCTGTGCGTGATCTTCTTGGCACAAAAAAGGTTGTTTGTGGCAGTTTGGTGGTGTCGTGGGTCATCTCAAAGTGAGGAGGGTGGAAAACAGAAGGAATAACTCTGACAGCAAACTCCTCTCTCAGGTTCCAGTAAAGAATGGTTGGGGTGAACTTCAAATGCAGAGATAGACAATAATTCATGCTGTCAATTTTCCCCGTTTATCAAAGGCATAGGAGAAAAACAAAGGAAGAGGGAATCAATGTACATTTTGTGTAAGGGGAAATCGTGTAAATCCATGTGAGTTTAGACACAGGCACCTGAAAATGTCTATTGATGGGCGGTGAAACTGAAAACCTTCCAGGGAGGCAAGTACCTGAGTGCTGACAATGGCGCTTCCTCGAAGCACCCAGAGCAGGATGCAAAGAGCCAGATGCCAGAATTAGGAAACTTTCTAGCCACTTACAAAACTGTGGCTTCCCAAAGTGTGAGACGGTGATACCCAGGCACTGAATTAGCAGAGGCAGCAAGACCTTTACAATCGAAGCAGCACAGTTCTTTGTTTTTAATCCAGACAAAGAAGAATTTTATCTGTATACTGTGTGTGTATATATGTGTGTCTACTTATATATATGTGTCTGTAGATATATATGTGTATGTATGTGTATATGTTTATACAATGTATATATATTATGAACACAACCACCAAAGTTTATAAAATAAATGTCCTTTGGAACTTCTAACTTTCTGCACACCTGCAAACCCCTTTTCACAGCGAAGCCCACAGAAGCCAAAGCACGAGTCGATATTCACCTCAGAAACGCAGTAGGGAAATAACCTGCTCTGAGTTTTACCATTTCGGAGGGTTTTCACTTTGGGGAAAAAAAAAAAAAAAACACAACAAAAAACAACAAAACAAAACAAAACACCCCAAAACAACAAAACAAACAAACCACCAGGTGCAACGAAAACCTAACGAAACCTCCCATCCGCATCTGGCCGGGGAATAATCCCCCTCTCATCCTCTGGAAGTCCAGATTAACTTTATTTTCCCCCCCCACAAAACCCCCTGCTCTCAGCGGTTTAAACTCACGCCGGAGTCCCCGCGGCCGGAGCGGGACGGTGACCTCTCCACCCCCGCGCTGAGCCCCGACCCCCCTACCCCGCTTTGTCCACCCGGCACACGGAGG
>VXAU01000639.1:2455762-2523191 GCA_013399695.1 Formicarius rufipectus
CCAGTCCCTTCCCCCCGACCCCCGCCTCGCCTCCCGCGCCGCTCCGAAAAAAAACGGGGGAAGAAGAAAAGCGACAGATTTGCTGCCGCAGACGAGGTGAAAAGTCAATTTTACAATTTGTAACTCTCCAGCGAAGAAAAACGAGCATGAAAATTTGGTTTGAACGCCCTGACAATGCCATGAAAAGGCTTAAGGGGCCGATGCGGCCCGGGGCGCAGCGCGGGGCTCAGCGCGTCCCCCCGGCCCTGCCCCGGGGCGGCTCAGCCCCTCCCGGGGGTCCCAGCACCGGCCCCGATGGGACCCCGCACCCGGCGGACAGCCGGGGGGCTCATGCATTATAGATGCTGACCCCCAGCGCGGCCGGGCTGCTTTAGAGTGGGAGCAGACATCGGGTATTCAGCGACTGGACCAGAGAGCGGCTTAATTTATTCAAGATGTTCATTCATATGAAAATTGTATTTTTGTACATAAAGAGCTTTATTCTATTATTATACCTCTTATCAAAGTGGGGGTTTTGTTTTGGTTTTGTTTCTAAGAAATCGTACTTTACCCTGTAAATAAAAGTTTTAACGTTTGTACTGAATTTCAGCAGCGCCTCTGGAGTCTTGTTTCTTAAACTCTCCTCAGAAGGAGACTGGGGTGGAAGGGAAGGGATCACCCCAAGGCAGCAGCCACCACTTCTGACACCCCACTGGCCACAGACACATGTGGCTACCTGCAAACACCTGCTGGCACCTGATTGTCCCAGAGAAGGGACTGGGGGCACGTTCAGGAGATGTGGCAGAGAATAGGAGATGGGGGATGCCTGCAGTGCTGGTGTTCAGGGTTGTCTGTCTCCTTGCCATGGTTCCTAGCAGGAGCTGGAAGGTGCTGGAGGCTTCGGGGCAAGGAGAGGTGTTGCAGCCCTGAACAGGGTGCGGAGCTCGTGGCTTTGTTGGAACTTGCAGCACTGGCAGAACTGGGCTGGCATAAGCTGCCCCTTTTCCTCGGGTCACCAGGTGGGATGGAGGCTCTCCCTGCTCACTCCTGTGCTGGGAGAGGAGAAAGGGTGGCCAAAGGTGCATCCCACAGCCTTGGCACCAGCCCTGCCACAGCTCTGGCTCTCAGCTAGAGGCTGGCGGTGTCAAAGGGTCCATCACCTCCAGGAAATCTGCTCCACTGTTGCAAAATCCCAAACTTTCCCCTCTTCTGCATTTGTGTGTAACAGGGGAGATCTCTGACCCTCCAAATCCTACCTTACTGAAGGGCTTCCACTCTTCCTGACTCCATCCCGCCCCCTTTAGCATTACTCGACAGTCCCATATTGCACTGGGTGCACCGACACGCTTAAAAGCAACAGTTTTATCCTCTTTGCCGTGTTTTAGGGTGGAAATGAGGCAGCTCATCTCCAAAACACATGTGAGTTGGAGCTGTATGGGCAGTTAACAGGGTGTTCGTGGGGAAAGAAGATGCATGCCTGGAGAGACGATGTTGTACAAGCCCAAATAAGTCGGTTCCTACATGACTCAGACGGACAACCCAGGATTAACAGAATTAATTGACTTTCATTTTTCTGTGCCTCAGTTTCCCACCTGTAAAACTGGGATACCACTATTCCCTCGCATCATCAGTGAATTTAGTGGTTTAATGATTTAGATAAGCAGAGTTATCAGAGCACTCAGATGCTCAGAGCTGCTGTAAAAGCCCAACAAGAAATTCTTCAGGACGTGATCATACACTGTGCAAGGAAAACCACAGAGGGCAGACAGTGAAAGCATCAGAGAGAGCACTGAGTGCCTGTTCATCACACAGGCAAAATCTCTGCCTGAAAGTTAACCCCCCCTGTGTAATGAAGAAGGTGGAGATATCATCAAAACCATAATTTAGGATCATATTATTGCCACAAAAAATAAAGGAGGGGAGCTGAATTAAGTTTGCAGACACTTTAGTGTCAGCATTTCCTCCTTTTTGAGTGCCCGAGCCTGCAATATAGAGATATAATTCTTTAACACAGTTTTCATGTGCATGTCTATACAGACACACACCCACCTCTGTTTCTCAGTGACTATTAATGCTGAAAAGGAAATATTATGGTTTGGAAGTCCTAATAGCAGCATAATACTTATATTAATTAAAGACACCATCAACCAGTGCAGGGCAGTTCCTTAATGATGTCCTGTTAAATAAAAGAGATTTGTGAAATCTAATTCTGGCAGTAACAGGTCTTGATCTGTGACGCAGTGAAGCTTTGCTTGCACCTGCCCTTGAAAGCCAGGAGGTTTTGTATGGAGGAGCCTCCAGGGGCTGAAATTTAGTACAGTCCATGGAGGCGGAAGGTCATCTAAAGTCACTGGGTCCCAAGACACTGGACTTCAATCTCAAAGAAAAAAAAAAAATCCACAAAACTTCAAAATATCCTCTATTCTTTTGTGCTTTCTTAGCTGCCAGCAGAGATCTGTGGACATTATGCAGTGTATAAAGACCATACATCTTCCAGAACTCGGTGTATGATGGTAATGTTCCTAATGGGCAATGAAAGCTGCAAAGTGCGGGAGGATACAATTAGATTCATACATTAACATGAGTCAGAGAACAGTTTTCCCCCGAGCACTGATAGGTTCAGACATAGTTGAACAAATCTGCTGCTGGGACAGATGGAATGCCCACATTCAGAGGCTGCAGGACCAACCTGCACCCCCGTTTACAACAAGGGGGTTTGTATTTATTTGTATCAAAAGCATAGTCTGGTGAATTTGGAACATGCTTCCCTCCCCGACTGCAAACAGGTGGCTTTTTTTAAATTGCACTAAAATAATTTCTTACACTAGTACAGAAAAAAAAAAAGTAAACAGAAAACAAAAGGGTGAATTATACACTAGGGTTGATGAAATCAATGGCAAGGTCTTTAGAAGGATCAGATAAAAAGTACTCATATATAAAAATACTTAAATATAAAATATCCATATAAATCCATACCCATGGTAAAAAATCATCCATAAGCAGACACCAGCCTCAGTCCCACTGAAACAAGTGCCAAGACCCTTACTGACTTTAGAAATAACTGAAAGAGCTTGGGTTTTAATCCTGGCACCACATTATATGTGTGTATGTGCATTTTGCCTATGTCTGCTGGTAGGTGTTGGTAATCCTTTATCCTTCCTGGATCTATTCAACCACCTCCGGGGCATGCAAGCATTAGGGACCCTCTGCCAGGAGACTCTGAAAGTCCTGGGGCTCTCTTAATTCCCTTTAGTCAAGAGAGAAAGTCTGAGATGGCTCCATTGATAGGGCACCCCTGCTAGCACCCCTTGCAGCACAGGCTTTCTTAAAACACAACTGGGATTATCCCACTTTCTCTCTGCTGAGACTTCCTGCAGAGAAACAGTCCACTACCAACTACAGGATGCTCGTGTGCTCTGATGGCAGGGCCCACAGCAGCTGGAGCTGCTCTGTTTCAGGCTTTTCCAAAGGATTTGAAGCTCTAGAGAATCTCTGTGAATCACCTCTGCTCAAAAAGTGGGCTGCAAAATCCAAAGTTGCGCAGAGGTTTTAGATAACAAGTGTTTTCTGTGATTTCGATGCCATGTGGTGCCCTATTTGGTGTCAACCCTGCTGTGGTGAGGCTCAAATGATGCTTAGGATCTAGTTATTAACAAGAGCATCCTCAGAAGGATTTCCATTACTGGGTGTCAATCTGTTGCAGATTTTGATTTTACTCTGCACATGATCTGTAAAATACAGTCTGTGCTACTACCTCTGAGCACACGAAACTTAATACTATAATTAGAGATCTCTAGGGCTCAAATGCTCCATTAAGACTGATTTGTATGGTAGGTAGAGATTATCAGAGCAGAAGCAGGTGAGAACTAATTTTCAGCAGCTTTTTTATGGGTGGCATATGCAATTAAAAGAAATCCTCTGGAGGATCAGAGCTGCTAAGGACCCAGCAGATTTACTGACTGCACTGTATCTGAGCAGAACAGAGAGGCAAAAGCACTGCATAAAATCCTTTGCCTAACTCTTATTTTAATAGTTGTCACCTAACACTACTAGAAGCTTTCTAAATCTAGATTTACAAATTAACAGAATTATTAAAACCAGTTTTGTGCCCAGTAGCACAGTAATAGTGCCCATGAGCAACTGATCCCTGTTCTCTCCCTCTCCTCAACCAAAAGGTGAAATGGTCAATATGAAAAACTGCTGGAGATCCCACAGCTGTCATGGAGAGGTGGTGAAGTAACAGATCCTTTTAAATGCCCTGTGGGACCCAGCCCTGTTATTAATCACCAGGGCAATGAGGAGTGTAGGGCTGAGCTGAAGGGGTGAAACAGCCCCTGGAAACAGGGTTTTCCCCCCTTGCTGAGGTCACTGTCCCCCCAGGAGAGATGGCAGAGGCTTCACGTGAGGCCCTGCTGGTGCACATCAAAGCTCCACACGCCGAGCAATGCCCCTCTATTATCAGCATTACTATTTTTCAGTTGTCAGTCCTCCAGCTTAAGATCTACTAGACAAGAGTGAAAAGACTCTTCCCAGTGGATAATGCTCTTCTCTGTCAGCGTGGAAATGCTGATGGCACAGCACTCGTTGCTATTCAGGTCTCCCACTTTTGCCTGTCTTTGGCTGTGCAGCAGCATCTGTCAGAAGCTGCCATCTCACTGAGAGGAAACCTTATGAAACTCTAATTGTTTGAAAAGGAAAAAGAAATACCACATTAGAGAGGCTGAGATGCCACCCTTCTCTGTGCCATGGGCATGAGTCCATTGGTACAAGAAATGCTTCTTCCTCGGCTCCTACCCCATTTGATTTACTCATTGACTGCCAGTGGGACTTTGGCACGGGCCAGTAGGACTTTGGTAAGGGCCAATAAGATTTTGGCAAGGGCCAATAGGATGGATCCAGCGGCATCCTGCTGCATAGGGCAAAAACTTGCAGAATCAAGATTTTTAGAGGAGGGATTAACTTTATTCTTCGAGTAATAGTGAATAAGGGTCCACAGACAGAGTTTTGGGTGTATTCTACCAGCAGAAGAGTTGACATTGAGTCCAGAAATTTGGCTTCCTGAGGCAACAACGGGAAAGAAAATGCTTTGAGTGTCTCACTAACATCCCTGCTCTGAGCTCATTCACTTAGTTGCACTATTCCTCCCCCTGATCCCTTGCTTTCACCCAAAAGATTCATTGTGCTTCAGGGAAGGGCCATCCCATGTCAGTGCATGGTCCCCCTTCCACTCTTCCTTCATGCCTGTGAGATGTGCTTAATTACAAATTGACACAGGCAGGGGGACTGATGCCTCTATTTCCCAAACAGGGATTTGGCAGAGTCCTTAGGACTTCACTGTCTCTTTCTTGGATTATTACATTCTGCACATTCCAGGATAAGCTTGCTTTTTTTTTTTAACCTGAAGATTTCACACATTTGCCTTCTAGGAAAGCATTTAAAGCTGTCTAATGGCAGTCCAAGGTGATTACGAACCATAAGGGTTTGTTGCACAAATAATGGATTAAGTTCCATCTGTAGGAGTTAATTGGAGTTATTTTTACAAACAAACAACTTGTTCTGCCCCTCTCTGTATGGCAGATGTCAGCAATTTTTGTAAAATCATGTGCAGGAGTACCTCCAGCAGGACTGGCTGTGACAGCACCTGGCACCTACAGCCCAGCACAAACCTGGCAGACCATCCTGCTTTTCCAACCTGCAGTTTCCATTGAGATGAGAAGCCTGAAGAAAGACAACATTTGCAAAGGTGAAAATGCAAAATCCCAAACTTAAAATGGGATTAGTTTGCTTTTGGAGGTGGCAGGAGAGGAGACATACAGGCCAAGGGATACCATGGACTTAGAATTTTGTGCCTGTTGTGGGGACCAAGAGGCCTGGAGGTCTCTGGTGAACACTGACAGTTTAGATAAATCAGTTTAGATAAATGAGGACAAACAGAGAAGGCAAATGTTACAGAACAAATGGAGGAGGAAAAAATTCCCAGCACGATCATTTCCATGTTGGATTCTCCATGTTGACCACCAGGAGAATGAATTGAAAAAAGAGTCTCAAAGGCAGGATCAGAAACAAGGAAAATCACTATTGGCAGATAAAAGTTGGTCAAACTGCACTAAATAGTTCTTTCCCACTTGAATTTCTCTTTGAAAATATTCCCTTTTGAGGAAGCAAATGTCCCCCTCAGCAAGGCTGCTGCCTGTGTGGAGGAATGGCACATGGACCAGAAAAAGCATCTCTTCCCTTGTGATTTTCCAGTTTGGTCTCTGGGATTCACAGAAAATAGGCATTATTTATTTATACATTATTTTGTTCAGAACCTGGAAAAGCTAGAGAGCTTGCCAGTAAAGACCAGCAGCTACATGCAGCTGAGTCAATCCCTTCCTTCAAAGCCTAAGACCTTGATTTACTTTCTTCCTTTTCCACTTGACAATTCCTAGATATAAATGCAGGAGTTGTTTCTCTGCTTTACTGGTAGAAGTTTTCAGACCAAAGGGATTTAACTCCCGAGAGAAAAGAATATGGTTTTTTTTTTCCTCCCTATTTGAGTGCCATCTCTCCTGCAACAAGTCTTTTGTGATCTGAAAGGAAAACCTTTCCTGTCACAACACCAGTAATGGATATTGCTCTCTCAATTACCCCTTGCTTCGCCAGGAGAGCAACTGATGCGCATCGTGTTTATCCAGCTCACTGAAGTGCTTTCATTATCTCAGAAAAGAGGTTAATTAGTATTTAATCAATCTTTTCACAGGGTACAGTTTCCTCCTCTCCTATTTGCAATCCAAAAAGATGTCAGCTCCCAAAGCCATAATGCCCTCTTGATAAATCAAGTGGCAGCTAATGAGGTCTGTGGTCTCAGGGAAGGAGGGTCGGGGCTACCTGTCACCAGCACGGCTGTCACCTCCGCTGCTCTCCCGGGAAGCCCTTGTGGGGCTGCCTGGAGGTGCAGGGAAGGGACTTGAGAGCTGAAGGAGCTGTGTACACCCTGGACTGGAGTGTGAGTGTTCAGTGTACACTCCATGCAAACCAGGCTTGCAGGAGTCACAAGATAAATCTCTTGGAAACTCTACCCTCCAGAAGGAAACAGATGGCATCCCTTCCCTTCCCTCTCAGGAGCTATCCTTGCACCTGTATGGGGCTGAACTTCAGAGGTAAGTAAAAGACATGAAAATGCTTGGTGCCAAAAGTTATGGACAAAAAATGCATTATCCCATTTCTACATACGTAGATGGATGGAGTTTCCTCCATTAGGGAGTAGACAAGTTTTTGTTCTTCCCTGAAAAATGCCATGAGCACAACCAAACCTCTCTCTTACCAATTCCACTGTGTTAGCCCTGTGCCTGTGGCTCTGCACAACTGTACTAAAGTTAAACTGTGGGCTGAGACAAACACCCCTCAAAGCAAAGGAAGTTAAATTTTGGCCAGTCTTAGAGAGGATCTTGAGTGAGGCTCTGGTCCAGAGCAGCTGTTCCAGCCACCCAACCTTCCCATCTGAAAAAGACCCAAGAACACTTATAGCAGTAATTTTTTTCTGAGATACTTAAGCAGAGAAAGTGGCCTGTGCATCCACATGCTCAAGCCCTCTTGGTTACTGGGCTCTTCTCCCCATAGCCACTGCTTCTGACAATGAGGGGCTGAGCCAGTTGCCCTGTGGTAGCCACGCTCTGGATTTCTTTCCCTGACTTTGGGAAATTCATTGTCTTTAGCATCATCTGTGGGTTCAAAGTCCTCTTTCACTCCGTGGGGCGCCCTTTCTGGGTTCATAAAGCTACGTTCAGAAATCTTTGGGCAGCCCCAAAGCTGACAAAAGTGTCATTAAATAATGCTGCCAATGAATGAAGCTACCAAAGAAGACATAGTCCAGTTTGCATCTCAGTTACAAGAAGAAAGTGCAATGACAGAGTGAGTAATTGGCTAATTGTCTATACGAGCCCTATTTTAACAGTGCAGTCGTGCGATCGCACCATCTGGGGGGAGCTCGGGGAAGGAGCCCCAGCGCACACAAAGCCGGAGCCCTTCTCCACACACAGGCCGGGCAAGTGCAACTTCCCAGGCGAGCAGAGGGAGCTGCAGCCCCCGAGCCCCCCAGAGACGGGCGGAGATGCTGAGCCCATGGGGAAAGGGGCGGGCATTTGCCAAGCAATACCTGCATTTTTTGGGAGGGCACGCTGGAGTCCACCTGAGTCGCCCAGCGAAGCGAGCCGGGTGCCCGAGCACGGCGGCATCGGAGTGCGAGGCTGCTAATGAGCGCAATTAAACGGGTGGTAGGTGTGAGGAGCAGCCATCCCTGGCCCAGACCTGTGCGAGGCGGAGGCCGGGCAGCCCGGCGCATGGTGTGCTTTCTGGGACATTCAGAAATGATGGCATTTCCCCCTCCTTGTCTTGAAAAAGCTGAATTACTGCCTTTGAGTTCCCATCTATTTTCCTCCAAAGTTACCATGAAGAAAAAAGTATAAATCACACTTCTAAGTGGGGCTGGCACTCGGCTCACAAGAAGAAGGAAAAAAGAAAAAAAAAAAAGAGGTAATGCCATAATGTAAAATAGTTAAAAGCTTATTAGAGCCGTTCAGGGCAGTATGATTTCCACTTTGTTTCAGAACACCCCAAGCCCATCCTTTCATGCTATTGTGAAGGCAGCAATTCAAATCTCCCTTTGTCAGTATGAATGGCCCCTCTTAAAGCTCTTTTATGCCAACATATTCCCTACAGGCATATGCCCTTTAGCTCTATTACTGATTTACCCAAGTATTCAGCCCATACCTTCTGCTTTTCTTTTTCACTTACTGAAGTTCCACATGACACGAGCTGCAGGCTCTGCTCTGGTGCCTGCCCCACACCCGGCCCCAGCCGGGATGCTGCTGGCTCCACCGCTATCCATCTCACCAGGAAAAGCCACCAAAAAACTAACAGAGGAGACTTTTCAAATGATTGATTTTTTTTTCCCTTCCCCCCCCCCGCCCTTCTCCCCTTTCTTTCCATCCCTACATTTGTTAGCACAAACAAATGGGAGAGGGTATATACCACCACCACCACCCCCAGCCATAGGGGGAAAAGAGCCTTGCAGGCTTTGAGGGGGGAAAAATGCGAGTGTAAAAAACGCAAGTGGGCCTATTACCTCTACTTACCCTAATTAGACTTGCTTTGAAGGGCTATTCAGAGATTTTGAAAGGCTGTCCTCTCCCTGCATCTCATTGTGCAATGTTTGCAGAGACATTTGCATCTGTTTGTGCTTCTGAAAATAGCAATGGATGCTTTCAAGAAAGCAAAGCCACCTCCGAGCCCCTCGCATCAAGCCAAGGGCCGCAGCAGTTGAGGTATGTGTGGCCGGCGCTGGGCGGGGGGACACCCCGATTCCAAGGGTTTCAGGGTTCTCCACCGCTCCCCATTTAAACAATTCCCTTTAACAATGCAATTTGAGGCATAAAATCTGCTAACTAGATTAAATCCAGATGACACAGGACGTAGAAATGGATTTTTAAAAAAATCAACGCTAAAGTAAATGGTAGGCATCCTAACAGGATAGAAAGTGTGAAATCCATGCAGAGCTAGAGAGAATAGCTGGCAGCGCAGCCCGGGCTTTCATACGCATATGGCCTTGACCATTTGACTCTGGTCCCATTGAGGTGATCAGCTGGAGACGTGAAGGGGCATCTCTGGCAACACACACGGCCCGCTCGCTCCTTGAAGAAAGCCCACGAAATAAAGCTGCATAAAGGTGATTGATAGTAAACATTTTGTAATTTGGAGGGATTAAATTTGCGGGATGATCTTGATCAGGTTCTCAAGGCATTGCCAGAATGCAATTACATTAGAATAGCCGCTGCTGGATCGCTGCTGGCAAAGCCACAATATCCGCCAAAGAAAGGGGGTGTGAATGGGACAAAAGGGTTAATTTGAATACGTGCTGAAAAGACTGGAGGTGGACAAGGAGCTCTGCAAGGACTTCATCAGGAGCCATGGGCAGAAGGATACGGTTTTGCAAATACAGAGGGCGAGCGGAGAGGATGTTTGTAAAGCACACTTGGAAAGGGGGGAGAAAAGGAGAAGAAAAAAAGCCCCACAAAGCTCAAACTGCTTCTTTCTTACACTGCCCTTGGCTACGCCCAGAGGAGCACTTTAGATGGATTAATCACAGGGAAAAACAATGGGATAAAAGTCTTCTTCTCCCCGTCTGTCCCCAGCCGCACTGATCTTTCCCCACCGGCTCATGGTGAGCGCTGGCTTCTGGCCTGGGATGGACCCAGCCGGGTCTCGGCGGGCGACCACATCTCTTGGTCTGCACGTTTGGGAACTGGAAGTCCCACTGGCTTTTTCTGACGGACCCCCGATTAAGTTTATGCTATCAGCAGGTTGAAGATTTTATCAGATTACTCCTTCAAAAATCCTTAGCGGGAATTAAGCATGCAAATCCACCCGGGCAACTCCGGGAACAATACACTCCCTCAGGACGGTGACATTCTCCTTCTAGCTCAGGCCCCCATGACATGGGCTTTTCCACTCATCTTTTTAAACTTTAAACACACAGTGGCATCTGGAAAATGCTCCCATGCGTGGACCAGGCTTGGATGCGCTGGGTGGGCTGGGAGGTGGCACGTCCCTTCCTTTCCAAGGTGATGGAGAAGGTGTTGCAGTGTCTCCTCCTCCCCATCCCTGCCCCTGTCGGTGCCACTGAGGCAGTACATGGAGTACAGCGTCCTGCTTCCTCACAGGGGTGCTGCAAAGTGCACGATCTGGGCAGAGGCTCAAGCCAGTGGGGATGGAGGACACAGGTGGAAGCAAGCCCAGATTTCAAGAGAGGAGGTGGGAACACGATGCCATCGCTGCCGACTGCTGATTTATGGTAGATCTGATACTCCTCAGGGCTCCCTGTGCAGTAGCCAGAGGCTGTGTGAGGATGTCGCTGTCTCAGAAAGCAGCAGCTGGGCATGGGTTTGGGGCCAGGCAAGGTGCTGACCCTCAACACCCCAACCCAGCGCAAAGGTCCCTGGAGGGATGTGGCTGTTTGCACAAGCATCCCCTCCTCGCAGGGAGCCACTGCTTGGGGCAGTGCGGCCTCTCTTGGGCATTAAGGACTCAAAGTGAGGCACTGGCTGTGCATAACAACAGCTTACAGACCCCTGAGCCGTCCTATCTACCCCCACAGCCACCCCTTGCCCCAGCAAGACCTCCAGCCCCAGAGACAGTGCCAGCCCCGGGACAGTGCCAGCCCGGCCGTCTGGCTCACATGTGGGTGATTGCACCCTCTTCGGGGGAGTCATGGCAGGGCTTGGCATCCTCCACAGAGTGAGGGCTCCAGCTGCTCCAGACCCTTTTTGGCATTTGAAACTCGAAATGAAGTTTCAGCATTTCCTGCAGAGACACAGGCGGTGCTGAGCTCTGCAGGTTCCCTTTGGGACGCCTGGATGCCACACCTCATTTCCACACCGTACCTCCGCCGCCAAATACAACAAGCACTCCCCAAACGCAAAGCCAGCCTGTTTCCTTTTCGTATTTCGAAACGCAGAGCCCACAAAGTTGGGAAAACAACTTTGCACCGCTCCTCTCCACCCCGAAATCCAGCGGAGACCCCACGACAGCAGCGCCCCGATTTGCTGCAGAACCGCTCCCCCCCTCCCTCCTCCAGCAGCGGGTTTGCCGGGACGGCTTCTCCGGGCATCGCGTGTGCCTGCGCTTCCTGCCCGGCTGCCCTCGCTGCCAGCCTGGGGAGGCTTTTGGTGAGTTGCGGGGCTTTTTGGTTGTTTTTTCTTTTTTTTTNTTGAGCACAGCCCGTGTTTGTGTTGCTCTTTCTCCGCGGCACAATGCACCGCTCCGTCTCCTCGACCGGGGGCTCGCCCGAGCGTCAGATCCCGGCAGAGCCGAGGCGCGGGGGTCGCGGGTCACCCGAGGGCATCGCGGGCACACAAAGTCTCTTCAGCCGCTAATGTAAGCCGCGGTACCGGCACGCTGAAAGCGCATCCACTTGAGACTATCTACAAGGCACTCAGCCCTCTCTAAGGGCTTATAGTGTTGACTCTCCTGTCATTGGATCCAACCTCACTATAAGCCCTGGAGGTATGAGGGGCTTAGAGACATTCATTCAGAAAAATAAATCCCCCTGCTACCATTCTCCTCGCGAAGATAAATATACCACAAACAGAACAAGGAAAGAGGCTGAACTCCTGATCTCTGCTGCAGCCGCCTCAAAAATTGCCATTAAAAGCCCAACACTTTATTAGGCTCCTTTATTATTTGCCATTAAAATAACCCAGCACGGTTTATGAGCCTCCAAAGAAGTTTATTAGTATATTTTACTAGCAAAACTTGCTTTCAGTTCCATGCCATTTCTAATGCACTCAAAAGAGACATTTTTGCAAAGAAAATGAGGTTTGTTTGTATTTGAGGCATTGCAGCCCGAGCTTCTCCAGCCTGTGGAGGATTTGTATGCCCTGCTGGAGGGGTTGTTGCTCAGCTCCAAACTGTTGTGCTTTGTCTTGGTATTAAACCTGGGAAGGGTCCTTGGCCAGCAAGATCACAGCTTGGCTGGGGCTCTACAGACACTGGGGAATGTGGACCACCAATTCCCAAACTGGAAAGACTTTCCAGGCAACACAGCACGTGGTGGAAGGCTGTCACCCCTTCTTATGACCTGTTTGGCCTCTCTAGTCCTGCCCAAAGAGGGTCTGGTGTAAAACCTGTATAGGATGGATGTATTTAGCTGGTACTCAGCCACAGGGAAAAACAGTTGCCCAGAGGCTGTGGCTCTGAGTTCCAACTGGACCTCAACCTCTGTCCCCTTCTCTCACATCACATCTTGCTGGAACACTCCACAGCCCTGGTTGTGCTGACAGAGCTTTTGGTGGATGTGGATCTTTGCAGGTTTGCAGATTTTTCCCGAGGAAGTCCTTAGTGCCCCCTGGGAGTTCCACGAGCAGCAGGTTCCCTCTGCATCCCCATCTTTAAGCGTATCCAACTCGGCGTGTTCCCAGCAGACACAGGTCCCAGGGAGGTGCCTTCTCCAGAGCATCAGTTGCAATGGTAGAAGAGTGATGTGGGCAGAGCTCCCTGCCTCGTCCTGGTGAGGACAGGAGCTGCTTCTAAGTCTCAGTGAGCCTGGGAAGGGGGACACGTAGAAGTTCCCCAGCAGAGGCAAAGCACTGCCAGGTCTCAGCTTAACAGACCTAGGATGGTGTCAGTATTTTTTCTTCTGCTCCTGGATGGCTGGCTCCCTCAAAAAAACACCCAAACAACTGATTTTTGGCAGAATTTTTACTTTCCACTGCAAGTAAACCTAGCTCAGCATGTAGTTTTAGACTATCAGGCTTTGGCTCCAACTGTCAGGTGCTAAAGAATCTTGAAAGCAAAGTCTCAGAGCATCAGCTTTGAAAAGTTACAAATACTTTCTTATTTCAAGAAAAACGTCCTGGTGAATGTGGGTGCTCTTGCAGACAGACTTTCCTCCTCTGCCTCCAGCCATTCATTTTCTGGCCCAGTGGGGACAGCAAGTCACTGCCACTTGCAAGGATTCAGGGCAGGAAGGGTCCAGGCTCTGGGCATCGTGTTTGTGCACCGTGAGGTGCTCACATCCTGAGGGGGAAAACATGCACAAAGGGGGAAAGTTGTTGCCTTGGGGAGGGAAAAGGCTGAACTCATCAAGCTGCTGATCTAAAAGGAATAATGGGATTTTGTGGGATTCACATTGATGTTCAGATAAGAGGAGACTCTGGTTGCCTCTCTTCTTTCAACCCACTGAACAAGAATTTTAAAGGCCCCTTAAAATCTGCTTTGGCTGAGCTAATTATTATCACAGGAGTTATTAGACAAAAGCTCAATGGCTTTTCCAGTGGCTCTTCAACAGTTCCTGGGCTGCCTCGACAACAAGAAGCAGAGCTCCCTTTTTTCATTGCCATATCCCTTCTAAAGGTTTCCAACTGCTGACCCTTATTTTAAGCCTCACAGGAAACACAGGCAGGCAGGATGGATGCCCATCATCCTGGCTCCCTCTCACCCCACAGCCTGCAGCATCTGCACCACTGGCCTGCACACAGCTGTTTTCTTTTGCACAGTGCATCAGGGGGAAAAACAAATGTCACAACAGAGTATCTGGTTTTTGAGTAGTGAGCCAGCAACCTCCAGGAAGCAGCAGCCAGCCTGAACCTGGCCAAGGCTATCCAGTGACTTATTCAAGGAAGCCATTCACACCTTCTCCCCAAGGAGAGGGCTGCCTTGGGAAGTAACTGGCCCCAGCACAGAGAAGTGCTTGTGGGTTTTCCATCTGAGCAGATCACAAGCTCCTGGGACACTGGGAAGCCCCAGTCCTTTGTTCTCCACCAGTGCTTCGAGATGTTCCCAGTTTGATAAACTGAAGTTTTGTTTTGTTTTGTTTTGTTTTTGCCTTAGGAGAAGAAATAATCACGTGGTTTTAAAACAAGGATACCCAAGGAAAAGCAAAAAGCAATAAGCAAAGCAAAAAGTAATAAGCAAAAAAAGTAATAAAGCCTGTTTGTGTTGGGTATTTCTCAAAAAACTCCACAGCACTAGAGGGGACCCAGGACCTCATTCAGACCCCTGATACTGATAAACCTCCAGTATTCCCCA
The DNA here is from genome assembly GCA_013399695.1 of Formicarius rufipectus. Taxonomy (NCBI): domain Eukaryota; kingdom Metazoa; phylum Chordata; class Aves; order Passeriformes; family Formicariidae; genus Formicarius; species Formicarius rufipectus. The sequence goes on from VXAU01000639.1 coordinate 2,470,307, forward strand.
AGAATTTCCTCACTCCCAAGCAGAACAGCAGTGCATGAAACATGGAAAGCAGCTCTTAGTGCCCTTGCAGCTCTCCCGCTCCCCATCCCTGCCCAGCTCAGGGGCTGTGGGGTGCATTGCGGACCCCACTCTCCAGCAGTGACAGCACCTTGTCCCACACCACCGTTTTCCCTTCTTTTTGGGAAACCTCTGCTAGGAAGAAGCTGCTGCTGATGAAAGCAAGATGGAAACAGATGGTGGTGATGGCTGGAAGCTGTCCTGCAGCAGAAGGGGTTTGGTTGGCTCCATCCTGCAGGTCCCAAGCCCACAGGCTGCTCCTTGTGGGACCCCCAGCAGCAGCACTAAGCCCCTGTGGTGGTTTCTTTTGCATTGTTTTCAGAGGGTCCTCCAAGACTCTTTTTTTCCTCTGTAACTGAACATCCAAACAAAACCTTTGTGAGGACTCGGGGAGAGACTCCTGATGGACAGTCAGGAAATGGGAGTGATTGATCAAGCGCTGATGGCCACAGCGCTGGCACCCGGGCTCAGGTTTCTGCGCAGAGCCTGGTGATGAAGCATCTCTCATTTGTGCTGCCTGCACAGCTGCCAGACTCTGTGCTGCCTCCACTTCCTCTGCAGTGGGCAACTGGAAAATTTCCTGCCATGCAGCTCCATCCCTGGCGGAGCAGGAGCAGGAACAGCGAGCGCAGGTGCAGCTGGGAGGGAGGAGGGTTCCTGGAGCTTTCTCCATCACTGGAGCTCCCTTCTCTTGCAGCATAAAGGAGAGCAAACCTCCAGCCCACCACGTCCCCTTAGACTTAACTTCACCAAACACAGTTATTTTAAGGCAAGAGAAGGAAGTAGGGAAAAATCTTCAGTGCTAAATGGTCTAGTGGAAGGTGTCCTCAACCATGGGAGGGGGACTGGAACTGGGTGATTTTAATGTCCCTTCCAAGCCAAGCCCTTTCTGTGGTTCTCTGATTCTCTGAAATCACTCACAGTTGAGCTGAAATGGGCTGTTGCTTCAAGCCCAGGCAGTTGTCAGATGTCTCTGTGGCTACACCACCGGGCTGGGAGTAGGAAATTCTAATCCTCATTTTATTCCTGTCACTGATGGGGTAACATTTACTGTCTCCCAGACAGGCTGTGAGCACATCCACTGCTTTTTCAGGGGCAGAGACCAAGCACAGACACCATGGCTGGTGTCCCCACCACCTCCCCACACAGCACCAGCCAAATTTGCCATGAGGAGACACCATTTCCACTTGCATGAAGCAATGTGGGGTTTTATGACCCACTCATAAGCTGTGCACCCTGAGGCTGGCTCTGATGGGAATTTTCAGGAAAGACAAGACATATTTTCCCCCACAACCTTTCTGATTAATATTTTAACTGAGTTTTAGGCTTGTCCACTCTTTCTGCCCAGATCTGAGTTTGGGATGAAGCACTGACCCAGCAAGAAGAAAGCAACACCCTCCCTGATTTCATGGGTAGGGGTAGGTGCAGAGCAGCATCCCCAGTCCACAGCCTGCAGATGGGCCAAGACAAACTTCTGAGGAGCCAAGTCTCATCAATCCTCTTCCTCCTTCCCTTGTTCTGCCCCCTGCCCATGTCCCTGTTCCTGGAGGTGTGCAGGGGGAAGTCCCTGACCACAGGGCACTGACCACTGCCCCGTGCCAGCGACACCGGAGTGTGCAGCTCCCCCAGCTCCTCTCCCTTCCCATCCCTAGAAGTCATCTATTTTGTTGTGTGTACACACAGAAAACAAGGGGCTGCCCCTTGTACTCCTCCAGCCATGACACATCAAATTATCCAGCCTCCAAATATCCCATCTGGCTGTTAGTTTTTAGCTTTTTTTTTTTTCTTCTTCTTTTTTTTTTCTCCCTTTCTGGGTTGTTTCTGCTTTCCTCCTCCTCCTCCTCCTTTCTGTGCTCCCCAACCCATGTGTAAAAGTAGCAGGGGGGCCTTTATTAAAGGCAAAGCCCCACGGCAGCAGCTTCCCAGCCAAACTGCTCTTGTATTACTTTTTGATGAGTTTTCAATTTAGGCCTTTGCAGACAGGGGGAAGAAGGCGACTTGAGAGACAGAGGGGGGAAAAAAATGCAACAGATGGGGCCGATTGTGCTCTCTAGGCAAATTAAGGAAGACATCTGTAGCTCCCAAATACTGGTGGTCTAAAGCAATTAGTCCCCTGTGAAAAGGGGCCTCTCTGAGCCTCCTCCAGCCAATGGGCGCCCCGGCAGCACTCACGTTACAATGGCCTTGACCACAATTCACTGAGCCAAAAAAAAGAAAGATTAATCCAGGAGGAGCTGTGCGGCCAGGCTGGAGTTGCTAGGCTTAAAAGGGAAGCTTACATCCGTTTCTGCCGGGGTTTGGAGCAGAAAGGCAGGGTGGGGGGATTTCTGTTTCACCCTTCGTTCCGCTGGTCACCCGCAGCGTACCTGGTCGGGGTGTGATGTCTGGAGGGGCTCTGTGTGTGTGTGAGTGTTTGTGTGTGTGTGTGTGAGTGTGTGTGTGTGTGTGTACACATGTCCCTGCACCAGGAGAGAGCTGTAATCTGTAAATTGCTCAGGGACTTCAATTTTCCAGTGGCTTGTTTGGAAAGTGATGAATGAAGACGCAAACCCCTGTGGTTGGAATTATCTCCCCCAGCCCCCTTCGGTCCCACTGCATCCTGAATCAAAAGAAGCTGTTATATGATAAGACCCCTCTGTAAGTGATAATTATAATGATTGTTATGATGCCAGGGTTCTGCTCTTACAACTGGAAATAGGAACTCTGGCTGAGCTAATCCGGCGGTGTGGTCCCTTATTTCATTCAACGTCAGCAAGCCGAGAGTGGAAAATTCAGAAAAGGACTTTATCCAAGCTGGTTATGAGCCCCCTTCCCCCTCCCCTCCTCTCCTCTGGCTCTTTTATTCATACATATTTATGATCAGGAGATCTCAGTGGAGAAAAAAAAACACATACAGAAAACAAAACCGGCCTCACAATGGGGAGAGCTGCTCATGGGAGGTCACAGCACCTTTAAATTACACCTCTTGGCTTTGTTCACCCCCACACAATGGCACTGAGAGATAGGAAGAATAGCACTCTGCACCCTGGCACATCACAATCCTCCCAACGATTTCCAAAGGAACAGAGAGCCCCAACTAATTTGATATCTTACTGCATTTCTGCTAAGCTAAGGCCATGCCTCCTCCCAGCCACCGAGGCTTGGCAGGGGCCGGGCTCGTACAAAGAACTGGGCTTTGCTGCTCAAAGCAGATCTGTCTTGGTCAGCTTTGAATTTGAGCTGAGTTAACTGGTTTGGAAATACAAAGGCCCCACCCGCCCACTGAACCTTTGCCCCTTTAAATTAATTAATTTAATTAACATGTTTATTGTCATGGTGCCCGTCAGAATGGGATCTTCCCGGGGCCACACCAAACGCCAGCCTGCCCTCACACACAAAGGAGATGGGCTTATGGCTTTGGAGATGAGTTGGAACCAAGTGACTTCTCAAGGTACTGAAATTTGAGTCCGGAATTTATTTCTCAGCCGACTTTTTCCAAGGCCAGGAGAAAGGGGTGAGCTCCAAAGACGTGGTTCACGACGGAGGACAGGCACTGGTGAAGGGAGCAAGGCTAAGGTGGAAAACTGCAGGAAATAAGCTGGTGTCCTTAGTCTGCTACTGTGCAACAAGCTGTTAAAGGCAGCAACCTGAATATTGGGTAATTACTGCCTCTGAGGGCAAACTAGAAGGGAAAATGTGAAACTGGTGCTGATAAAGAGCAAAATTACCCTCAAGGAGGAGCAAACCTATCCAGGGGAGGACCTGCTGATGCTTAGGGAAAGCCAGGGAGTCTGTGACTGTCAGCCCAAGAAGCTCAGGCTTTTCCCCTCTCTCCTGTCCATCCTTGCAATCACAGTTTGTGGATTAAAACCAGGTCAGGGGAGCAAAACAACTCCACAGCATTTCCAGATCCTGAATGTTGAACACATTTGAATGTTGCAAATGCTGCCTGTGTCAAACGTCAAATGTATTACCAGGTCAAAGGGGTGCTGGGAATTTAGAAAACTATTTAAATTTGCTAAATGGAATCATTAACATCCCATGATGAGCTGAAAAAGCACAACCTTCTACCTCCATATCTATGGGATGTACAAACCTTTTTGGAGTCCAGCCCCATTCCATTGGGTTGGGTAACATTGCCATGCCTAAGAGACATTAAAAACTCTTAGCTATAGTAGAACTCAGGTCTTCAAGTGCTGAAAAGGCATATTAAAAAAAAAGCAACATTCATACTTCATCACCTCACTTTATTATTCATAATGACCAGAATGTTTAAATTTATTTGCATTTCAATATCAACAAAGCTATTTCCCTCCAAGATTACAAGACTCCCGAATCTGCCTAAGAATGTCACTAGGAGAAGAAGAAGGAAGCTCTCTCAACCCTGAGGAAGGAAAGAGATACAGAAAGGCTTTCAAAGGGCCTTCCAGCAGCAAAAGAATGTTTCCTCAGCAATATAATCATATCTGCTGTGAGCATCCTGCAGAAAGCCACTCACCCATGCCTGTGGAAGAGCCTGGCTGGGACAAGGTATGGATTTCTGTGCCCGGGAGCCGGGGCATGGCTTGACTGACATCACCATGGGGACTAATGACAGCGATTTCCCCAAAGAGCTGGAGGCTTTGAAAAAGGAGCTTTCATTCTGTGTTGAACATACAGATAAAATGTCCACGGCAGAGAACTAATCAGATCATCTGTGGTTTGCTTTGCTGTTTGCTCAGGTCACTGTCTCGTGGTTACGATTATCTCCGTCAAAAACCATACAGATGTCCAAATTGGCTTCCTGGTTTTTTCCTGAAAGAGTCCTGCTTCAGAGAAGAGTGATTTCTACCAGGAAGTTCTTGGCCAAGTCCCTCACATTTATACCTGTCTCCAAGGACTGAGTCTCCCTCCAGCCTCCAGGCTAAGCTGAAACATCCCACCACCATGTGCTGCCAAAATAAGCACTAAAATCATAACTCACACACCAAAACCAGAGATTTATATGTGGGGAGGCAAGAAAGTAGGAAAGGGAGGTGAGACTCACGAGATGTCTGAAGGATTAGACATCCTCAGCCTTTTGAAGAAGTTAGGAATTCAGTGTGCTCATTTTTGGTGTATCTCTGGGAATTTCAGCATTTAATTCTTCAGCTTTTCCAGGGAGCATGAGTGCTCATGTGCACCCACAGGTCTCTTCTGGAGGCTCAGGACCAACACCAAGGTAAAGTAACAGCAGTGCAGCTGTGGAAGTCCATTGCTACTTGCTCAGGGTGTCAATCTTTTCACTATAAGAATTGCTTTTTAAATAGGATAACTATTAATAATCTACTTAATTACACTGATGGATATAATGACACATGACCATGTGGAAGGTTTTGCCTGTGCTGGAACGTGGGGACGCCCTTGGGCCACTAAAATGCTGCTGGTGAGGGGAATAAACAGTTCTTGGCCCCAAAAGTGGGACCTCCTGCCCATCTTTGTCTCAGTTGAAATCTGGAAAAGTATTTCTGCATTTGAAGTTACCCTGGATTGCTCAAGACTTTGATCCTGCAGAAGCAGGATGGGGCTTTGAGCAGCCTGGTCTAGTGGAAGGTGTCCCTTCCCATGACAGGAGCGTGGAATGAGTTACAGTTCCCTTCCCAAACCATTTCGTAATTCTACAGTATTTATTTTAACTATATAGGAGTTGACAAACCTGAAAGAACAATCCTAAACATATTTAATACCTAGTATGTCCTTAAACTCGATTAGTGTGAGACAGAACATCAGGACAAGCAAACTACAGAAAGTTAAGTAAAAACTTTAGACAGCCTTTGCGGGACAGACTCAGAGATCTTGGGACAGGGTGAGTTGACGTCGAATATTCCCCAAATGTTTCATCCCGGGGAGCTGTTTGAGGTGTCGGGCACCCCGTCCCTCCGCCCGGCCCCAGGTGCGGCCCCGGCGCTCCGCAGAGCCAGAGCTGGTGTCGAGCACCACCGTCTGGCACGAAGCTAAACTGGAGGGCACAGAGGAAAGTATTTCTATCCCAAGGGAAAAAAAAGATAGATAAATGAAAGTTCGGAGCACGGCGTCCAGGTCTGGGGTCCTCAGCACAAGAAGGATGTGGACCTGTTGGAGGAGGGAGGTTCTCCGAGGGCTGGAGCCCCCCTGCTCTGGAGACAGGCTGGGAGAGCTGGGCGTGTTCACCTGGAGAAGAGAAGGATCTGGGGGGGACTTACACCCCCTTCCAGGGCATAAAGGGAGCTTTCCAAAGAGATGAAGAGTGGCTTTTTACACGGGCAGATAGTGATAAGACAAGGGGCAATGGTTTTAAACTGAAAGAGAGTGGGTTTAGATTGGGTATCAGGAAGAAATCCTTCCCTCTGAGGGTAATGAGGGCCTGGCACAGGTTGCCCAGAGAAGCTGTGGGTCCACCACCCCTGGAAGTGTCCAAGGCCAGGTTGGGCAGGGCTTAGAGCAACCTGGAATAGTGGAAGGTGTCCCTGCCCATGGCAGAGGGATTGGAACAAGATGATCTTCGAGGTCCCTTCCAAGCCAAAACATTCTGTGATTCTGAGAAGACTGTTCCTAGTGAGTGCCCTGAGGTGGGTTGTGCATCACTGCAGCTCTGAGAGGGGGAACGATGCTCTGGTGCAATTATAGTAGCCACAGGAAATTAATTAGTACCTCTAAGAGAATCCAGAGTTGGTAGGCAAGGGGCACCCCCAGAATGAAACTTTTAAAGCCGTGCTCTTGGGGTCCCTGCTGGAGTGCCCCCTGTGTGCCCAGACTGCAGCATCCTGGGCACAGCGTGTGCCTGGCACAGCTGCAGCAGCAGCAGCCACAGCCAAAGGGAGCCCAGGGCACGGGCACCTGAACTGGGCAGCAGAAACCAAAACACAAGCAGCAAAGGGGGAATTTGGCTTTGCAGACAGTGAGCACACAGCTGTGGAAAATCTACTGTGTCCTAAATGGGAGCAGTCTGTGTCCCCCAGGCAGCATCCTGACTCTGGGTGGGGAAATATCACCACAAATCTGATGATCTGTGCCCTTGGGCTTCCCCAGCCTGCCCATGCTCTGGGCAGCAGTCTGATGGCATGGGGAAAGCTGTGATTTCTGGTCTGGGATTTAGGTTGGGTGGGTTTAGAGTCCTGTCCCAGTGTCACTGGCTCTGGATCCCAGCACTAAACCCTGCACAGCCAAGCTCTGAAGTAATTTCTCAGCTATTTCTCTGCTTCATGTTTCTATCTGAAAGGCCACTGAGTGACCACAGTGCTCTTATTCATTGGAGCCCCCTGTACTCCCAAGTGGATTGGGGGATGATTTAACAAGGAGACAGAAAATGCTGTTTCCCTGTTGGCTTTGTTGTCTGATCCATCCAAAAACCCGTAACCAGCTTGAATGGTTTAGCCTTGAAATGCTTCATCTCCCGCCCCTCACCTACAGCTCGGGTTTCCCCTCACCATTACCATGCCCCCTTTTCATATTTTATTTTTCTTGCAGAGTCCTTTTACAGAGATTAATTACAAGTCTCCTACATTAAGAAAGGAGGGTTTTTCTTGCGCCGGACACATCGCAGGGCGTTGTTACAAACTCGTTACACGAGCTCAGGCTTTGAGGACTCTCTGTTCTGTCTCACTTCCAGAAGATGGAGCCAGAAAGCCGGGAGTGGGAAAGGCACCTTGTCCTGCTGCTCACGCACAAGCCCTGCTCCTTCTCAAAAGCCATCCCACGGTGATGAGGGTGGCACAGAGCAGGGGGAGGAGGTGCCAGGGGGCAGCAGGGGGTGCCCCGCGGCTTCTGGAGGGAGCCCGGGTTCCCCATTTCACTGCACCAGGAAGAAGCGCAGGAGTCAGCAGAACGGGATCAGGAGACAGGGGTTTTATTCCCAGTCCTGCTGCTGCTTTTCCCCAAACCAGAAGAAGACCCTGAATCGATCTGTGTCCCTGTGTTTGCTGGAGGGGACAGACTGAGGAGCAAGGGATGCTCCACCTGCCTGCAGTGGGAAGCAGAGGTGCTGCACGGAGCACGCTGCAGGCACTCACAAGCTGTAAGTCAGGGCCAGGTTTGATCCCCTTTTCCATCTGACAGCACATCCCAGAGCAGAGTGTGGTTTGTGGGAATGCTTTCCTCACACACAGCAACCTGGGGGATATTTCCAAGGCACGCAGGCTTTTCATTCATTGTATAACTTGGAAATTCGGGGCAGGAAGTGAATGACTTGGACAATGTTTTCGTAAGAGTTATCACCTATTTTCTGTCTGTCTGCAGAACTATCCAGGGGTCTTTGGGTTTGTCATTTTCAGATGTTTCACTTACAAAAATAACGTAGTGGGGAAAAAAATTTAAAAAAATAAAAAGTGACATCTCTGTGAAGGATTTCTTGCTGGTTTACTTCTTGTGGGTTTACTAGTTATATTTTGGCAAGAGGACAGGTTAGACTGGACCATTTCTTGGAGGCTCTTGCAGGAAAGCTTCAGCTCTGTGACAGTGGAGGTTTGATTAGTCTGAAGGAGGGTCCTGCTGGCTGCTCTGTCCCCTTGTGCCTGGTGTCAGGGTTCAGAGAGAGCAGGCAGATGCTGTGTGTGCCCTTTGCAGCTGCTCACAGGGGGCTCTCCCTGCTTTATCCCAGAGCACCAGCATCCCTGGAAGGCTGGCCAGGGCTGAGTGATGCTGGTTTGGGAATGCACCAGTTTGGACATCACCCAGGGTAGAAAACCAGCAGAAGGTTCCAGCTTTCCTTCCTCCTGCCAGGTCAGGGCCTGCGAGGGGCTGCAGCCCCTTTCTTGGCTGCCAGCCCTTCCAGCACATATAACTCCCTCAGCTAAATATAACCTGACTGACAATTTGAGGGCACTGTTTTTGGCTGCAGTACTTTCCTCTTTCCAGTAGCAAGAAGCTAGTCCTGTTTTGTTTTGTGTATTCAGGTAACAAGATTGCTTGAGTGCTGCCAATGATTTATGTCCCTTTCAGCGGCAGGACTCTGGAAAACTACTTGGAAGATATGAACACCAAGCATTTTTTCATTTTCTCATCAGATTTCAATTGTTATGATATATGCCCTCAAGAGACTGTGGGGAGGGGAGAGGGGGGCAGGGGAAAACCTTTTATGGTTTATTGTGATCCATATGGAAAAAATATATATTTCCCACACATCTGATTCAATACAGTGTGCACATTTGTAAGGCACATGTGAATGAATGCCAAGAGAGGGGAATTTTTATGAAAGCAGACTGATTACATGGCAAAAAATCTATCAGTTGAAGCTAGATTTATTTACAGCATAGTAAATTGGCTGCTCAGAGGGGCTGGCACTGTGTTGGTGAGCAAGATGTCTGGGGAAATGTTATGTTTGATAAAAGCCCCCCCCCACCCCGGGGACAGCATTCCCTGAGTCAAAATATCCATGTGCCATCTCTTGTGGTGTCACAACAAACCCAAGTGCTGGATATATTTGTACCAGCCTCCTGCAGCTAAAGTTGGAGAAGGGAAGGAAAAATGTTGTGGGTTTAAAATGTCCAGTAATGCATTAAATGAGGCTCCAGATATCTGGGGACCTGGCCAAGATGTTTCACTGTTTTCACATCAGCTGGACGTGAAGTTCCTCCTCCACTGGGATTGTGAGAGCTCCAAGGGAAGGGGAGGAACAGGAAGGTGGGATCCTCCATCCTGGGTTTGTGTGTGACCCCCTTGGCACCATCCTCCTGGGGCAGAGCTCCTGCCCACTGCACAGCTGGACCCCGGATGATCCAGGTGTGGGTGGTGGAGGATATTTCTAAGGAAATGGTTTTCCAGAAAAATGGGGACAAAGTCTGTCACCTCCCAGTGGGCACAAACCACTCCTGCCAGTCTCCCTCCACCACAGAGAAAAATGTCCAAAGGAAAACAACTTTTTTCCCTTTAGCAACTCCAGACTACAGGTTTGCAGCAGTAGGAAGAGTTTTCTGTGGTTCAGAGTCGCTCTTTGGTTGGTTTTGTCCCATATTTCTCATTGCTGTTGCCTCCTTCTGCTCCATCCCATCTCCACAGAGTAAAAAAGGACTCAAATTTCACCAAGTTCAGGGATGATTTTAATACCCACTCCTGTGATTAGGGGGTAATTTTGGCAAACCTGAAGAAATTGTGCTGCCCCACTGGTGATCTCTGGAGATGCTCAGTCAACAGTAAAGCTCTTCCTCTCCCACAACAGTAGATCATCCCATTAGACTTCCCGCAGCTGAAATGATGGGGCAGGTGGAATCCATCATCCTTCCTGGAATGGAGCTTATTTGGGACAAAACTAATGAGCTTTGAAATATTTATTTGCATTGCAAAACAGCAAAGAGAGTTTGAAAGAAGACACCAGAATCCTGTTTAAAAAGCACACCAGTGTCTATGAACACACACACACACTCAGAGGGGTTTTTTTAAGTAAAAGCAAACCAGATTGCATTACCCCATAAGATTAGTACTTTATTGAACCTCATTATAGGTTCACGTCCTCCCATAGTCATATCCCACTGTGTTATTTTTGGCACATGGAGCCATCATGATTTAGTATCCTGTGTGAGAAAAATGAAGTCTCCTTCTAAAATATGTTGACTATTATTCCAGATGTGGTAGTTGCCTGAGATTCTTTTCAAGCAGGTTTTTATGGCTGAGGTTGTTTGAATCAGGCATTATTTATTTATATGCTCCAGCTAAAGAAGGGGTAGGAGCAGTTTTTAATGAAAGCTGAAGGAAAAGGGATAATAAAGTGTGCTTGCTGGAGAAAGAAATATTTACACATAAGTTTTGTATGTTCCCCAAGAAAAATAAAACGAGGGTATATTGAAAAGCATAGTTATTATTTGGCATTCTCCTGCAACAGCAAAATCCCAGGAAAGGGCTGAATTTTAAGTAATTAGACTTTCCAGTTAATTAACTGGTTATAACTAACTGTGTTATTGGCAGTAGGTCCAGGAGAGCCAGTGAGTCATTACAGATTCTTTCAAGGCAAGATCACAGATTTGCAGATATAAATGAGGCAGGGGCTGGGGGAAGGGGAAAGGACCCGAATTTCCTGCTGCCATACAGAGCTGCCAGATCCTCTTGGAGGTTTGATTTACTATGGACCTGCCACAAACTGAAAAGGCATTTGCACAACCAGATCAGGGGCATAAAGTGAACTTACTGAGGGGCAGAAGACAAGTGGGAATAAAGAAGATTAATAAATTACTGGATTGGGTGAGGAGTAGTAAGAAAGGAAAGCAGGGATGAAACATTCCCAGGGGTGTGATGTCATAGTGCCAGATGTGACCCTGTGTGGGGGACAGGATGGTGCCCATCATTGGCACAGCAAGGGAAGGTGCCCATCATTGCCCTTCTGGCATTAATTGAGCTCTAATTGTTACAGGTGGGGAGAACATTTTCCATGAGTAAACTCCTTGGGAGTGCTCATGGAGGAGCAGCCGTGGGTGGCCCTGGGCAGGAGATGTGATGGAGAGAGAGCAGCAGCTCCCCTGGACTGCAAAGTGTGAACATCAATGCAGAGCAGAGGGCTGGGATTCGAATTTGGTTACAAAGAACCCCTGTCAGAACAGGCCAAAGAAAATTCAAAAGAAAAAAAAAAGAAATAAAATAAGGCTGAAAATGCTGAAGAAAACTTAGCCAGAAGACAAGCTGACATTGGAGTGGGAACAAGGACTCGGGTCCAAATTTCCACTGCCACATCCAACTGAATCAGCCTCAGGTCTGTTACCACAGTCATTTTGCCATGTGCCTTCCCTCCTGTGTGTCACGAACAGAGTTGGAAATGGGAGCAGGAAAACACCAGGTGAAAAGCTATTCCAAAGTTTCCTCAACTGCCCTGGGATCCACGCTGCATTTCTACCCTGTTTTGGCAGAGGGAGCAGGGTGAGATGGCACAGCCAGAGCAGAGCACAAAGGTGGGCTTCCTTACAGGTTTGGGTTTCCTTGGATTCACCATAAAGAAGGAGTTTGTGTATCTGATGATTGTAATTTGAGCACAAATTGCGATGGAACAAATCCTCCAGCGTGGACCTGTCACATGAGGCTCCCACTGCCTCCAGTTAATGAGGGATTTTTAAGCAAACTAACAAATCTCTCACCTCTCCGGCAGGAGCAGCAGCGAGGGGAGGGTGTGCAGCTGTAGGGGGCCCCTTTTCCCCAGCTGGGTGGGATGAGAGGAGCTGCAGCCCCTCATCTGCCCAGAGCAGGTCCCCAGCGAGTGCCACTCGTGCCCGTGGGGATGATGTTGGGATGCAGCCCCAGCAGCCACCTCTGCTTCGAGCTCCTCAGAGTTTCCATGACAGCTTGTGTGCTGGGACATCTCCTCAGCACAAATGGAATCCAGAGTGAGTCTGGCAGGTTTTCCTTCCCCTGAGAGATCACAAATGCTTCAGACGAACAAACAACGAGACTGGTGCCCAGGCTGGCTCCCCAGCTCTGCTGGCTCTGCATTCAGGGGCTCTTTGCTCCCCAGCTCTCCAGCCCAGGGGCAAATCCACCGATGGCACAAGCAGCCCAGCCCCACTGGCATCCCTCATCCCCTGCCCGGGGAGCCAAGGGAGCAGAGCAGTGCAGGAGATGGGAACACTTGCTGGGACCAAAGGAGAATTAAACCCTCTGACTGAAGCTCCATCTTCATCATCCCCTGCCCAAGCAGCCAGGAGAGCAGAGCAGTGCAGGAGATGGGAGCACTTGCTGGGGCCAAAGGAGAATGAAACCCTCTGGCTGAAGCCCCATCCTCATCTTCCCCCTGCCCCCATCCTGCCCTCCACCAGCCCCGTGCTCTGCAGTGGGTGACTCTCCACCTTGCCCTGCCCCAGCACCCAACCACAGCAGTGAGCATGGAGGGTGCACGTCTTGAGGAGACCAAAAACCAGTGCTGGGTCTTAATATCTGTGGCCTTTCTTTTTGTATTTTAGCTAAACCCCCTAAGGCTGTTTGTGGGGGATTTTAGAGGCACCAAACGAGCTCTTGTGACTGCAGATTTGCTGCTCCATCACGAAGACTGAGGGCTGGGAGGTTGAAACCGAGCTGAGAAGTAGGCAGCAAAAACATACAAGATCAATACAAATTCATTTCATCTACTGCTGAAAGACTTTTCTACTTTTAATTAATGGCATCAGGTCCTAAATTATCCCTGAATTCAGTGGCTTATTATTAAAGCATCACAGGGCTGGCAATACACTCGCTGTAGAATTTGCTCTTGTGAATTAATTCCTCACCCACCTAATCATTTGCTTCAGTAATGGTTCATGTGAATTTAGTTCACTCTGCACTGGAATGGATGGAGAGCACTCGTACAGTCACCACAGCAGCTCAAGACAGTGGCAGCAGGGATCTTTCAAGCTCTTGTTGCTGTTGCACGTGCCATGCTTGCCTCTCACATCTCATGAGCAGGTCATGTTGGATCTGCTTTTAGCCCACAGCAATACAGGCAAAGAGAAGTGCTCAACTCCAGAGCAAAATAACTTCCAGAAAAAGAATTTAAAAAGCACAAGCTAAACTTTCTGGGGTCTACCTTCAAACAAACCGAAATGCAGCCCAGGCTCAATACAATTCTTATGTATTTGCAGCCCTGTGTGAATGCAACGAGACAAAAGAGGCAAAGTGCAGCAACCAGCTGGCTCTCAGCACCTCTGTGGGTCCTGTAGGCAGCAAGGGGGTGCTGAAAGCCTGCAGGGGATTTGTGGGGCTGCTTCTGCTGCCCCCCAGCTCTGGGCTCCTGCCCTGAGTGCCTGTTGGGGTGTCTGTACCCGAGCACCAGCCCAGCTCACTGAAACAGCACACACACACTGGTGTGGGCAAAAGGGCTGGGACCTTCTTTAGAAACATGATATTGAGGAGAAAACCAAGCACACACAAGAGGAGAAGTGAGCTGGATTATGGTGATTCGACTGCCCCTTGAGCAGCACCTGATGGCACAAGCGGCATCCCCAGGCTGGGTGTGAACACACTGGAGCCTCCCAGGTGGCCCTCGGTGACCTGGGGCCTGATTTTCCTTTTGTTTATGCCAGACTGACCCCACCAGCAATCTGCAACTGGCCTGCACAAGTGAGAAGAGAAATTAGGCCCTTTTTTGGCAGGCTTTTCAAAAGAGCGCTCAGCAGCTCTTCGGGGTCTCGCTATTGGCAAAAAAATAAAGGGGATAAATCTAGAAAATTAAATATATATCTGCTGCTCTGAATCTATTTGCTGATAGCCAGATGTTAGCTTTAATCTGGGTGTTTCAGCCAGGAGGCACAGAAGGGCCAGCTGCAGATTAGCTCCAGGGAGGTTAGCTTTTATCCCAAGTTTTCAGGAAACCGAGGAAAAAACAGATATCACCCATTCAGTGGTGTGATAAGGGAGAGCAGGCTGAGCTGAGGTAAGGGCACCACATGAAGGGCAGTTGTGTAAGGAACAGACCCTTTCATTTGTTCAGGCAGTTTTTCATTGCCTCTTCACAACACCCTGTGAGATTTTTTATGCTGAAGATTCTTTTGGGGGTCAAGAAGGGAGAATTTCCCACTCCGGCCATTCCATCAGCACTTGGAGGTTCCAGCACGAGCTTTAACATTTTTCCAACATTACTCAGCACTCAGGGAAAGAAAGAAAGAGGGGAAAAAAAAAAAAGTCAGATGACAGATTTACATCCCTGAATTTCAGTGGATGTGAAGGGTCTAAAATCTCCCTCGTGTTTCTTTTTATTGATTGCTCCCAAGATGAAACAATTGGGAGCCGGGGCGAATTTATAACTAGCTCGTGAAATGAACCTCCCATCCCGCGAAGATATTGCACCGAGCAGGAAACAAGCCCGCAGAAATTCATTACCTTCCCAGAATTAAATGAAAACAATGGAGTTTATGGAGCACAGAAGGTAGTTAGAGTTAAAAAAAAGAAAAGAAAAGAATCCAAAATCCCTGGGCCGTGCAGAAAGCCGGCAGAGGTCCTGGATGCTCCGGGGTGAGGAGCGCCGGCTGCCAGCTTTGTGTCATCACTTCGGTGCTCCCGAGGTGGGAGCTCCTGCGGCACAGGACACACGCTCACCGCTCCGTGTCTCCTCCATCCGTCCCAGAAATCCAGAGGCAGCGCTGGGAATATCCAGCCGGGATGGCAGGGAGCCCTGCAGGGCAGAGGGATGGCAGGGAGGCTCCAGCCCTTGGGGGATTTAAAGGCTCCTGTGAGCAGGAGCGGGGAAAGGCAAGCGAAGGTCCGGGTAGGAGCCTTCCTGTGTTTATTTTTAGCAAGAAGCTTCCCTCTCCCAGCTCCTCTCTGATTGCTGCAGTGGGCTGAATGAATTTCCAGCAGTGGAGATCTGGGTAAATGCTAAGGAATATAAATATATACATACATATACATATATATCTATTTCCTTCAAGAAAACAAGATTATTAGCGGCCCCAGCAGCACCACCACAGACCTGCCTGCCAACATCACCCCCTGGCAGCTGTGGCGTGACAGGCATGGCCAAGTCACACCTATGGGGGATTCAGCAGCTTTTGACACTGCAAAATAATTAACTTCTCGTTTCTGGGGTCAGCCTGAGGAGGTGAGACAAAAGGCAGGACAACAAAGCTGTGTGTCCACGCCCAGGGAAAGGAGGGTGGGTATCACCGAGGGGACGCAGCGCAGAAGGTGCTCGTGTCAGCAGATATTTCATTTGGTTGTAAAAACAAGCTGAAACGTGAAGAGACAACCAGAGTAAGATGCAATCACCTCAACCGTTCCCAGGGCAGTAGGAAGGAGGATGTTTAAAGGCTGAGTCGGAGGAGGAATGCAGATGGAATAAAGCCCCAGTGCTGGAGGGCTGCAGACGTGCAGGGCTGGGGCTGCCCCAGGAGCCGTCACAGCCCCGGGGACAGCCAGGACTGGGCAACCAGCTCTGCGGGAAAAGGCTCAGCTGAAGTGCTGGGGATTTATGCAGCACCAGAGCCCCGTGGAAGTGATAAATGATGTTTCCATAGCAGAGGCAGATGCTGAAACATAAAAGAGCAACTGTAGGTTTGAAGATGCCTTGAAATGAGGGCTTTAAAATCCTGGCTTAAACCCACGCGAGGAATGTGCAGCTGTGTGGCTGTATCAGCCCTTCCTGGGGAGGGTGAGCCAGCACAACCTGGGCTCAGGCTGCACATTAATAGTCCTGCAGGTGAAACGAGAGAGGATTTGGGGTGTATTTATTGCTGCTGCCTTTGCCCAGCCTCCTCCTGGACTGTGCCAGCCCTGTGTGTCCCTGCTGAAAGGAAAGTCTTATTTCTGGCTGATAACCCAGGTCCTAGTAAATAAACCTTGTTAATTAAGGATTGACCCAACATGGGAAAGCTCTGCTCGGTGGCCCATAAAGAAAAACTGACAGACAGCCTTTAAAAAGTGGCTGAGGCTTTCAGCGAGCAGGAAGGCACTGCCAGCTCCAGAGGAGGCTTGTGCATTCCAGCAGGGAACACTCACACTCTCCAGGCAGTGTGCTTTGAGAGGAATTTGGCATCAGCGTGCAGGAGACTGTGCTTCTCTTCCCAGGTCAGCCTCTGCCCAGAATCACAGGATCATTTTAGGATGGAAGAGACCTCTCAGGTCATTGAGTGGAGCCATTAACCAGCAATGCCAAGCCCACCACTAAACCATGTCCCCAAGTGCCACAGCCACATGTTTTTTGAACACAGACCTGCTCTGTGCCCCAGTTTCCCCATTGAGAAGCAGAGCAGCTTCTCATGCTTCTCATTCTCTTAGCAAAGCATGAGACATGCTGGTCAAGGTCACTGCACAAGGATCTGCCTTTAGGGTTGTTACATTCCTGTGGGGTACCCAGCACATTCAATAATTCCAGCCAAACTGGAGAAAAGAGCTGCAGGTCAGTGAAACAGGGAAAGCAAAAGCTGTTCTGGGAGCCACACAGGTTGGGCAAGCCTAGAGAGCTGATGGAAAGTGTGAGCAGCCCTGATGGGCTTGGGGTCCCCTCCCAAGCTACATTCCTATTTCCTTCAGTCCTCCAAACACCCAACCCCAGAAAAAGGGAGTGACAAGGGAAGGAATGGTGTTATGGCAGCTGGGATGGAGCCAAAACAGAACTCACACCTTGGCTGCCTTGGGGAAGCCACATGAGCTGCACTGGCCAAACCCCAGTCCAGGAAAAAGAAAAGCCACAGTCCCTGCAGTGAGGCAAGGAGGAGCAAAATTCCAAACCCAAGCAAGACAGCTTAAAGAAGGGACACTTCTTCTGGAATTACTGCATGGAAGAAATAGAGTCAGAAGTGATTTGTGATCCCTTCTGCTCAAGGTCTGGGGAGCAGAGCTGGGTGGGGAAGGGCTTCCCTCCAATACCACATTTCCAACAGGATCCTTTTACCTATGGAAAAAGGTTTCACTGAAATAAGAGCAGATGTAACAAATAACGTAATGGAGCAGCTGGCAAGGCTGGTTCCCCCCGAGGAGCTGCACAAGTTCAGCCCTTGCTTTTCCTTGCTTTTCCAGGAGCCATGGGGTGAGGAGAGCTCTGGGGACAGGGAGGGCTCACTGGGTGCTGTTGCTGCAATGGATACATCCAAAAGCTTCCTAACCTGGCACAGGAAAACGTTCTGGAATTACAATCCCAGGGGTCTGGTAGAGCTTTTAGAAGAAACCAGATTCCCACTGCTAACCACCTTCCCCCACTCCCCCACCCCAAAAAAGGCTAAAAATAAGAATATTAACTCCTTTGTGAGCTTTAACACAGTGATTTAGTCTGTGGACAGTGGAACTAATAAAGCCTGGATCTCTCCACACCTTTTTCCAGTGATTGATTTTAAAGGTGAAGCAGGAGCAGTCTTTTCTGGGGTTGGTCACACATGGGGATTCCAGAGGATCTCCTCTATAAGCTGCTGCTGTAACATTTCTCAGCCAGTGTAAACATGCCTCATAAACTTCTACAATTTCATTATCTCTGAGCTTCCTTATTGTTTGCTCAGTTCAAATAAAATTCACCCACAGATTCACAGGTTACAGGAGATCATGGGAGGTGGGAGAGGGTAGGCATGGGGAGGGACAGGAGCATGAGGAAGTTCACTTCCCTGAGACATCAGGGACTGGCTGGGGCTGCTCTGTCTTAATTTCCAAATGGCAGAAAGTTTCCACAGCATTATCCTTTCCAAATGATGAGGAGTGTGGTCTCAGCAGTGCTCCTGGCCAGGCTCATCTCTGAAGTCACCGGGACTCTCAAGGAGTTTGAACGTGGCTCATCCTTAAACACATCCCTCCCTTGGCAGGCACAAAACAGCCTCCACCACACACTGTGACCCAACTGCCACAGGAGACTGCTGGGTCCTCCAAACCCACCCTCCCCAGGCAAAACCCCCACCTGCCCCACTGAGGCAAAAGGAGGGGCCAAAGCAAAACACTTGGGAAAAATCCCAGTCCGTGTAAATTGTTGGGATTATTCCCCAGAGCAGTGAAAATTACAGACACGCAGAGAAGGGGCCAGATGTCTGTGGCTTTCTCAGATGAGATGTCATTTAGCCACTTGTAGACAAAGGCTAAATAAACAGTCACAGAATTATCTCGTTCCTCATCAGTGTCCTTTCCAGGTGACCAAACCCCTGGGCAGCTACTGAGGGTCAGGTGCCTCCACCACTTGAGCTGAACTAGTTTGTTGGCATCAAAATCCATGTGTGCTCTGACACACCCCAACTCCAGCCCAACCCCAGGGCACAGCATGAGCCAAAAGTCCACAAGGCCAACCTCATGTGTCCCCTCTATGCAAAGAAAAACCACAAAAGCAGCCCAAACCAGTCCTGACCCTGCTGGATGTTTGGGAAATAGCATGGAGAGCAGAAGTTATTGCTCAGACAGAGGAGGGGTTTGTCACAGGTACAAATACACATCCCAATTCACAGTTGTTTCAGTATTCAACTAACTTATGCAAGAAGCTCAGATGAAGCCAAACTGAATCTTTTATGCATCACCAACTCCTGTTCTGTGCCAGGTCTGCCTTCTCCTTGTCCCCAGCCTGCTGATGTTCAGCAGGTCGCTCACTCCATGGCAGAGCTCTCTCAGGCTCATGCACATCCAAAGATTGGACTCAAAGGACAATTATTCCCGTGGTGAGTTATGTGGTTGAGCTGCTGAGGCAGGAAACACATGGTAGAAATTAGTGTATGTCTGGTACTGTCTCCCTTCTCTGTTTCTCCAGGTGGCTGAGCAAAAGCAAGAGCAAGAACGTTTTCTGATGCTGACCCTAGTTAAAGTGAGCATAAATACAAGGTTAATACCCAAAGGATGGTTGATGAAGGGAAAAGTGAAGAAAAGCAATCAGGATGAGAGAAGTAATTCAAACAATTCCTTGAAAAATGTGCACCTTTGGCTTGTGTTCTGACAACAAAGGGGGAGGATTACCGTGAAATAAGAGAGTAGCATGTGTTATGTTACTTAGTCCTCAGGAAGTAAATCAGCAATGTACAGAAGATGTTAAATCTTTGGCAAAACTAACTCAGCCCCTATTTTTAATCAGAGAGGACTCCCCAGCACCAAGCAGAGCGTGCAGACCCCTCTGTGTGCCTTCACATGGCTTTTCTGTGTGGAGGGATAATGTTTGCCTGAAGTCTAAAGCTCAGCTTCTCCTCAGGGATTCCAAAACTCAGCACAGAGGATTGGAGGTCCTGGAGCATCTGCAGAGCCCAGTGCAGCCCCTGCGGGTGCTGAGGCTGACAGCCCCATGCAGGGGCCTCCACACACAGCACAGGCAACACAGACAGAGCTGGAGAAAGCCAGGGGTGTCCCCAGGGTGCTCCCACCGAGGGCAGGGAATGAGGAGTGTCAGCAGAGCTGCTGCAGTTCTAGTGCCAGGACAGTGGTGCAACCAAAAATCACCCAAAACGCTCCTGTCAGAGGGAATATTTGTCAGCTCCATCACTTTCCTGTCATTTTCTTTTTCCCCCTCCAATACTATGTGTGAATTCTTTCCTACCTATTTGGACAAGCAGCCTTCTCCCACCTGCCTCTGGTGCTGTGACCAGTATGAGCCATCAGAGCCAGAGGACCATCAGTTTTTATTCTCGTCCTGGCCAGAGAAGACCAAGGATCTGATGTTGCTCTTGTGGATTTGGGAGAACTGTCCTGATGCCTGAGGCAGGACCACACCTTGGATTTATTAAATTATGTTCAGATAAGCAAGACATGCACTTTTTCCATCTGCCTGTTGGCTTCCCTGGGGCACATGTGATACCCAGGCTGGAGGAGGGGGAGGCTCTGCAGCCTCTGCCATGGGGAGAGATGCTGCTCAGGGTGCCAGCACATGTGGAAGCAGTGGCTGGGGAGCAGACAATGAAC
Source organism: Formicarius rufipectus (assembly GCA_013399695.1). Taxonomy (NCBI): domain Eukaryota; kingdom Metazoa; phylum Chordata; class Aves; order Passeriformes; family Formicariidae; genus Formicarius; species Formicarius rufipectus. The sequence continues at coordinate 2,490,566 of VXAU01000639.1, forward strand.
ACTGTCTGCTTCCTCTTGCAGCCTGCTCAGATTGACCTTCCCTGAGCCATTCAGTCATGTCATTTTGGGCAAAGAAATGTACCAAGTCCAGCATTATTTTAATACCAGAGACTGTAGTACTTTCCTGCAGGAAAGAAGAAGGAAATTCCAGCTCTTTCTCCCCCCACATATTCAAGAAAAGCACAGTCTGTCTCAAAGCTTTAATAAAATCTTACAGTTTTGGCTCTCAAATTCATCTAGGTAAATCTGGGATGAGCAGACTTCAGAGGAGCTGCTGCAGTTCTGAGAGCAGAATTGTCCTCTCTCTACCCAATGTAATGAAATAAAAACAATGAGACCCTCTGTTTTGATATTCCCCTCACACACTGGATCTCCTCCTCTTCTCAGCTGACCCCTGGTTTGCTTCATTAGCTGTGATCTTTGATCACCTTGTCAGCTAATTCCATGTCCCAGGGACACGCAAGGAATGGAGAACAGGCAGCACAAGTACAAGGTTGGGCTGCAGGGGAAACTCTGGACCCTACTGAGACCTTCTCCCCACGTTCCAGGAGCACCCCAAGGCCCTCCAAGAGCAGGTCCCCAGCCTTCAGCACCATGTGCAGGATGCAGGGGGGTCTGCACGACCCCAGCCTGTCTGGGGCAGGGATGTGTCTGTCTGCACAGTTCCCTGCATGGTTTGGGGTTGCTGCTTCTGCCTGCTCTGGGAACACCCCACAGCATCTGCCCACCAGGGACCAAACCACACCTCTCCTCAGATGATGGAGCGATCACAATGACAGAAATAGGGTTTTTTTTCCATGAAAATAAACATTCCCAGATGACTGTGGCCAGTGCAGAGAGGGGTGATGTGTGCCCATCCCAATTCCTGCCTTACTGGGGAGGAGCATTAGGAAGTGCAATTCTTTTTCCAGGACAGAGGTTTTCAGCACAAGCAATACGCAAGGATGTGAATACTCCTAACACTGCCCATAAATTCGTGCTGAATGTGGAGCAATGATAGTTAAGGATGAGGTTGGTTGGTTACAGAAACATATTTCAAGTCATTTCAGACCAAATGCACCGACAATTAATACAATATACGTTTTCAGCCTTCTGTGAGGCAATAGTCTCATCAAACAGAGATTCTGCTCCTCTGTTATCTTTGGAGGGAACAGATTAGATAGAAAAAAAAGGGGGTTAAGCCTCTGTAGTCATAATTTCTGTAGGTTTTAGGTTCCCTCTGTCCATCATGGCCCCTTCAATTCAGCACCATGTCACTTTTTTAAAACCACTTTAGCTCAACAACCTTCTAACCACATGTCAGCCTGGGAGCAGGGAAGGGAGGGAAACTAATTCAGGAAAAAATCCCGCTTAAGGCAAAAATCAAAGCAAGTCCCTTGGTGGCCAGCCAAGCCTTGTGCTGCTCTCCTGGCTATTCTCTCCCTCCCTGCTCCTGATGGACCCGTGCTGCAGCAGCAGCAGCAGCTCTGTGTCTTTGCGTGGTCTGTCAAATAAGCCTTGTTAGGTCTCACCATGTCATCCGACCACCCCACAGTGCATTGAGATGTATCACATCCCTTATAATTTGGAGCTGCAGACAGAGCCTGCCTCAAAACTCTCTTCCCTCAAAGAAAACCAGACACACTTGCAAGACCTCCAATTACCCCCTAAGCCACCTCCTCCTCCCTGCTCCACTCCTCTCTGAAGGCCCTGGAGAACAGATGGTCCTTGCAGCTTGCCTGGGAGTCCTGTCAGTCTGATGGACCAAAGGAGAGTAGGCACATTTCAGAAAGCAGGGGCTGCAATGAGGACACCCTGCCACCTCCTCCCCCAGCCACCCCAGGTTTTGGCTGGAGCCCCTCCGATGTCTTCTGCTGCTGCACATCCCTCTGGGGAGGAAGAGCTCCCTCTTCCCTTCCCTCTATTACCCAGGTCACAAGATGGTTAAGGCTTTGCAAGCTCTGCTCCAGACCTGGAATTCCACCCAGAAACCTGCTGGCAGCTGCACTGATCCCAGAGCTCTGCGTGAAACTCAGCTGAAGGAGGGGTAGCTGCAGCCTCTCAGGGCTCCTCCTGCTCCCCAGGCTGGTCAGCCCCCAGACAAAGCCCCACACTCCCATCTCTGAGCATGGGCAACGGGGACCTGTGTCCAAGAAGTACCTGTCACATCCCAGGTGATTCACACACTCCTGAGAAGGAATTTCTCTCCTGAAGATGCTCCAGGGAAACAAGTTCACTGGTTTTCCTTGACTCATTGGGAAGTCCTGCCACATTTCTTCATGGAATATCTGCATTTTCCTCTCAGGTTTTGCCTCTGGGGACCCATCACAACCATTAGGCAAATGTCCTCTAAAGCCACCATCTACCTGTTGTTCATACCCAGGAACAGGGAAAAGCCAGTGCGTGCACCAGTGTGGGACCACTGGTGGGAGAAAGTCTTCTCCTCCCAGGGGAGCAGCTCAGGAACAGGCACTGCAGACATCAGCACCTCACTCTCATCTGTGAAGGTTCAGGTCCAGCTTGGATCAAACATATGCCACAAATACGAAGGTAGTCTGCTCAGAGTAATGACAAAGCTTATAATCAGCTCATAAAGTGGCCTTTCCTCAGCTCTGCTTGAGTCTTTCCTGCAGGGGCAGACTGAGTGTTCAGGAGCAGTGCCTTGGGTGCAGCAGTGGTGGGGAAGGAGGAAGCAAAAGGATGGATTTTGCTACTTTAAATGTAAATCTTAGTTTGTTACAGAATATTAAACAGCTCTTACAGATTTATCTTCCTAATGCAGCTCCCAGAAAGGCCATTTCCAGTTTAACCCGATGGGCACTGAGGGTCCTGGGTTGGGTAATGAACTCGTGTTTGCTTTCGGCCAGGGCAGGGATGTCTGTGCAAGTGCCTCAGCTCTGAGGTCATCACATTGTGCACAAAGACATAAAATACCAGCCAAGCTCCATTTCCTTCCTGGTTCTGATGGAACCGAAGGAAGAAACAGCAGTGATCTCCCAACCCTCTCTGAGCAGAGGGCTCAGACACGGTGCTTTAATGAGCTGTTATCACCCAGACTGGAGAGCTGAAGCATTTTAAGACGTCTCTCAGCAGCTGCATTGCAAAAGTTAATGATCTGTTCATTGCAAGAGCACATAGAGATTCAGGCTGAGTGTAAGGAGTCAGCCTTCCTGCCCTGAATCCTTTGATATTAACCTTTTTTTTGTGGTATTTAACCTCAGAAATGTGACCAAGGAAAGTCACCAGAGCCAGTGACTGCAGTGACATTGTGAACTGCCCCTTTCTGGAGTCCAGGTAGGATGGAGGTAGTTATGGATGGTTTCACACAAGAGTCTTCTTGCTTCAAACCTGAAACTGATACGGCTCAAACCTGGACTGATAGACCAATGTAGCTAAATGCAAGTGACTGGTATAAAAACCCCAGAAGTTATATATGTGTGAATAAAGGCTTTACTAGCAAGACCTGTGTTAGCTTTGCTTCCACGAGTGGACAGTTCTACAGACGGGAGCAACATAAAACACTCACCAGGTCTGAGATGAGAGTTTATATGAAAAAACCTGTTGTTTTGTAGCACTCTGAGAGAAAACAGGACTGAGCTCATATCTCTGAAATTGTCCAGAAGAAAAGCTTGAATTTACAGTCAGGAAATTATCAAGAGATAAAAACTTGTTCTGTAAAAGAACACCATCTGAGTCAAAGGTACTTGGATGCAGAGAGCACAAGATCATCATCATCATCCAAAGCTGTTTTGCTGATGAGCAAGTATTGCAGCTTGCTGAAGGAAATCTGAAGTGTTTGTCGAAAAAGAGAATTGCGGTGAACCGCTTTGAAAGCCCCTCTAAGCACCGAGAACAGAGCACTTGAGCATCTGAGCTGGCAAACAAAGAAACTCCGGGGAGCAGCACGTCAGAGTAGCCAAGGACGTTTCTGAACAGAGAGAAAGTGAAGTAGCCGGGGTGAGAAATGGGAGAGGCTGTCAGGCACGTCTGTGAAAGCAGCCTCTTCATGTACCTGCGGCCTCGAGGACAAATAATTCTTGCAAGGATCTGAGCAGGGGAATGCAGGAAACTGAGACTTTGCTGAGGAAATGGTTATGACAAACTGCAGAACTCCTTGGCAGGAACCCAGCTGGTCTTTGTCGAGTGGGTGAGTTTTCGCAGGAGGTGAAGCTCCAACCCTACCTGGAAAGGTGAGTTGCCAATGGTAAATGATCTTATAGAGCCTGATCCATGGTCTGTTAAAGTCACCAAGGAACCCTTCAGGAGACACTGAATCTGGGACTTCATGCTTTAGTGACTCCTATTCTCATTGATATTCTGTGGGAAGCTTAAGAAAAATAAATTTGTTTTAGGGAGACTTTAATTTTATTGCATGAGGCAAAATGAATGCACAGAGCAATATTTTAAAATTCAGATTTTTAAAATGTCACGTTTTAGGGCTTGATTTAAGGCTGATTTTTCCAGAATCTCACACGTGGCATGCAATTCCTTCTGGAACACGATTCATTTTTAAACAGAAAACCCTTTAACTGCCAGCTTTGCATGGGAAGGAAATTTTGCTTCCCTGGGTACAGGGACTGTAGGCAGAAGCACCAGCAACCAGAACCCAGAGCATCCAGAGCCCTCTCTGTTGGATGCTTCGGTGAACATTCAACTTTCAAACCCATTTACACTTACTGAAATCCACCATTCAGCAAAATCCACGGAAAATACATTTTCCAGAGGGTTGTACCTTGCTGACCAGCCTGGCACACTGGCAAGGACATGGCTCCATGCCCACAGGCAGAACCAGATGTGTGTTGCCTTCCCTGCAGTAACCAGCCAGCTCTTGTCCCCAAACCCTGCATCTGATGTGTCCCCAGTGATGGGCAACCCTTGGCTGAGCCACAACCATCACAGAATCATAGTTTGGCTTGGAAGGGACCTTGAAAGGTGATCTAGTCCAAGCCCCCTGCAATGAGCCTTCAGGTTGCTCAGAACCCCATCCAACCTGACCTTGGGTGTTCCCAGGGATGTGGCGTCTGTCACAAGGGCGTCTGGGCAAGCTGGTCCGTTCATGCTCGCACCAAACACTGCTGTCAGTATTGGAGATGCTCCAAGAGCACATCTCAGATGTGAAAGGAAGAAAGAAAAAAAAAGAAACATTAAGCATTTATGGCTTGGGAACAAATCTGCTGCCAGGTGCAGGCAGCCAGGGGTTCAGGCCTGCACTGCCTGTCTCTGAAGGAGACCTGCCAAAGGATAAACAGGGGCTTAGTGCACCTGATCCTGCAAAGTGGCCAGAGCTCAGGCCCCAGTGCTGCAAGACAGTGAAATGCAGATTTAACTGTAAGCACGTGAATAGTCTCTCCCACTTAGTGGAAGCTCTTTTCCAGAACACATATAAAACAAAATGAGACAGAAAACCAGAAACCCAAAAAAAAAAATAAAGGCCAATTCCCACAGTAAGTGGGAAACAGAGAAGGAAGACTAACAAGCATTTAGCAATTCTAAAAGCACCATTTGTAGAGGGGACTGACTTGGAGAAAGATCTCACCTGGGTCTGGGCTGAGAACGTGCCCTGTTTCTGTAGTGTCCCCCTGTGCCTGTCAGCTGAGGAACTACAGTCTCTGTGTTTTCCTGGGGCAGGGAGGAAAAGGGGAGAGGAGGAAGCTTTTTTTGGTCTGGGGGGGGGGGGATGTATAAGTCATCAAAACGAAATATCTCCCAAGTGCTGACAGGTTCTTCTCAATGCACTCGGTCCCTGTAAGTTCATGAGTCGCTGTCCTTGCTGCACCAGCAGAGCCACTTCCCAGCTGGTCCTGCCCTCAGGAGCCCCCTGGAGACCCTCCCACGGGAGCAGAGCCGGGGCTTCTTCCAAAAGGAGCTGCAGAATTTCATTAACTCTACCCCATGTTTGCAGTCCTGTGATTTCTCTTACCTTTAACATGAACTCACATATGGATTAAAGTGAAATAAACCCCACAATTTGAGTTCAATTCAAAGCTGATTGGAAACATGTATTACCTTTCCTTGACCCGGCAGTGAGAAGGGAAGTTATTACAGTTCTTTAGTGAGTTTGTAAACTCTTTACTGCTGTGGCAGTTTTAATCCTGCTGAGAGAAAATCTGATCTGGGAAATAAATTGCTCCCATTTTATTCTCATGTTTTACAATCACAGGTTTAGATAGCAAACAAACATCAAATCCATTTGGAATCAACAAGTGAGAGTATTACCAGAAGCCAGATGACATTTCTAGGTTAAATAATAAACAATCATCAATAATAATAATAAAGGAGTGCTCCAGATCTTGCAGATTTAAATCTACTGACATGAGGCAGAAAAAAAAATGGAGATTTTAAAGGTTCACTTACACCATGACTAAGAGAAAAAGTGTTTGTCTGAACCAAACTAACACAGCCCCAGACAAACCAGCAGATTTTCACCGTTCTTGGGAAGTTTGTGAACATTTGAGAGTCCCGCAGCGAAGAGTCACAAATGACAGGTGCAAAACCACTGGCAGTGCTTGTGAAAATGTGAGCCCAGCCCAAGTTGAGTCCAGAGCAGCATCCCATGGGTTGTGAAGTGCTGAGGAGCCCTGCTGGCTGTTGGCAGGGCAGCCAAATGGGGATGCAGCCCCAGCACAGGGGCTGACTGATGGGCATCATTAGCAGCAGAATTGGACTGTCGATCTCTCGAGGTCTTCAAAGGAAGGCAGGATGTCCTCCTGCAAAGATGTGCCTTGGCAAAGCAGAAGTTATGAGGTTGCGAACAGCAGTGAGCTGGGCAACATTTATTGGCTGGTGATAGATGAGTTGTCCCTCATCTAATGTGCTTCCAGCTTCCAGTGCCATGAATCTCCCAACAGAAATCCATCCAGAGTCTCACCCAGGAAGTCTTAATCAGACCTCTGAGGTCTTTGCTTAAATTAAACAAATCAAATACTTCGCGCAGGACTGATGTCACCTCTGTGTTTGCTTTTATGCATTTGGAAGGGGGGGGGAAGGCACGAATCCACCCAAGGGTGTGAGGTTCTCAAAATTCCCTTTTAATTTCCTGGGATGAGCCGGTTCTGCTTATTCTCACAGGGCAGAGATCTCAGCCAGCTCAGGGTGTCACTGCCCACAGGACAGGAGCCAGCAGTTGGTGTAGAAGAACTGGATATATTTGAGCAATAGAATGAAATGCCACCTGGGAAGCATTTTTCCATAATTCCTTTAAAAATAATCTGACAAAGAAGGTACAGGGATGGGGAAAAGACATTTTATTTCCTCTCTTCATTTTCTTGCCAACCTGGACACTGTGTGAGCCACCTGGGCACTTGGAAAGGCACGGTCTCCTGGCAGGATTTCTTGTCACACCTGGGCACCAAAGAGCCGGTTTCTGAGGTCCATTTGCCACACTGTTAAAACTGAATTGTTAAACACTCAGCTGAAAAGCAGGTTTTATTATTCTAAAGCTTCAGACTTGCCAGGCAGAAATGGTCCATAATATTACTTTTTAACTGAAATGAATTCTTTGGACTCCACAGCAGAGTCAACATCACATTATTTACAGGAACATAATCATGCCATCGCTTTTTGTGTCTCCATTTTTTTTGCATGGCACCAGGGAAAAGAAGGGAAAATATTGACACTCAAATCAGATCAGACTGAAGATGATCCAGTGTAAATAGAGCATAAAGGGAAGAACTTTCTGGATTTGTTTTCGCTGCTGGCATCTGTTCCTCCTGACACAGGAAATTACAGAGAATGATAATCTGCTTCCATGAGTGAAGAAATAGTGGCAAAATAGAAATAAAATTAGAAGTATGCAAGGATGCCTGTAATGAGCCACACAAAGATGAACCAGCTGACAGTGTCTGGTGCTCAGGCTTCTGAAAGTAAAAGTGAGGAAGAGGATGAATACAGTGGGATGACTCCCCTGGTTCTGGAATGCTGGCATGCAGGGGCTCCCAAACCTGAGGTTCCAGACCAGGGCACCATGCTTGCCACCGAGCTGCTCAGTTGCAGGACTACTTCCAGGGCTGCTTCCAGGGCTGCTTCCAGGGCTGCTTCCAGGACTTCACTGCACTTGGATTTGTTCAGGAGTGATTGTCCTGTCATCTCCCTGCACACTCCCTCTTTTTTTCTTAGGACAGAAAGGACTAATCATTCCTTACTTGATGTGCCCACAGTTTTACCAATCCCTGCCTTGCTGTTTAGCCTCTCTTTTTAGGGCAGGGATTACACATTCCTGACCCTCTGGATCCCTCCAGGCTATTGCCAGCCTGAAACCTCTCCTTGGAGAGGGGTTCCCAGCCTCCACCCCTGGGTGTAGCTGCTATAGCAGGAGGGGAACAACAGCCCCTCCTCGCCTGTCCCCACCACCAGGCTCCCATCCAAGAGGTGATGTGTCTTTGGAAATCCTTTCTCACAAACCCACAGGACTTTCAGGCTGAAGGAGAAGTTATTTTGCTGTTGACGGACGATGTGAGGGTGAGGAGGGAGGATGATGATGTGCATTTTCCACAAGCATCCCTGAAGCATCCAGCACTCTGGGTCATGCCAGAGGCTTGGTCCTTGCCCCTTGGCTGCTGTCCCATGTCCCCAACCCCACACCAGCCCAGTTTTCCCCTGGCACTGCCCCTGCTGAGCGCAGGGTTTACATGCCCTTTCTCCAGCATGGCTGTAAGAACCAGCTGATTACCCTCCCCTCAGCCCCAATTTAACTTTACATCATTAAACAACAAGCTACAGCTCAGAATATCTAAAGCCTTTGAGTGGTCAATGTGAATTACAGCTGCCCAAAGCTCCTGATCCCCAGCCAAAGCCAACTCATTAGGTCCCAGAGAACAGCCGTGCTAACACTGCTTTTCTTTCAGTGCTGCCTGCACTGGGGATATTATGTGAGGAATGTTCAAATGGAAGAGCATTTTTCCTTGGCCAGTAACAATTCTGTGAGGTTTACAGTCGCTCAGGTCTTGCAGGTCAGGAGTTATTAAAGCGCAGTTATGAATTTTGCATACCTGCCAGTGGAGGAAATGGGCAGTGACCTGTTCCACCATCTCCACACACAGGTCCGTGGGGCCAGATGGGATCCACCCAAGGGTACAGAGACACCTTCTATCATTTATCACCAGTCCTGGCTGACTGGGGAGGTCCCACTTGGTTGTAAGTGAGCCAATGTGACTCCCAGCTACAGTGCCTGGCTCCAAGGCTGCTGGGGAGAGGGACAGTAGGGTGGGGTGGGGATGGAAGCACATCCTTCCCTGCACTGCTCCCTCCCTGCCTGTGGTTAAACATTTCAGCTGGGCTTTCAGGGTTGCTTTTGTTCTCTTTCTGCCTCTAAGAACCTTGCAGGGGAGAAATGCTGTGCTGCCATGCTAGCCTGGGCCGTGCTCCCCCGTGGAGGGAGAAGGGGGGAACACACAGACACCAAAGCCCAGAGGTCACCGCGCCGAGGAGGAGCACAGAGCGGGCTTTGTGAGGATTTGCCCTGCCAGCTCCCTTCAGGCCTGACTTGAAACACTTGCTGATAATCCACTCCTCGACCTCTCCTGCACAGGATGCAGTGCCACTCTGTGGAAGCCATATGGAACAAAGGGATCGCTCTGAAGACACGCTGAGCATACAAACTAGAAGTGTCCAATGGCACTGTCAGCATGGCAGCTGGGCCGGCTGTTTGCCAGCCTGCCCTCCTGTTGGCAGCTGCAAACTCCCGTGCCTGGTGTGATAAAACACAGCATATCAGGCTTTAATAGGAAGAATTGCAGCCAGAGAATGTGTTTGTACCTCTCTGTAACTGAGCTAGCCCTTGAATTTATTGTCCAGAGTTGTTTCCCCCTGCCTCCCCTCTTTGAGTAATCATTAAAACTGTGAAGTGTTTTCTAGGACATGAGAAAGAGATATGATTCTTGATGGTCCTGTTGCTTTGAAGGAGGATACCTGGTTCCCATTAATAGTCTATATATGACAGGATGGAGCTATGGACAATTTGCTTTCTAGTGATTACAGATTGGAGTACAAAGCTCAGGAATAACCAGAAAATACACCAAGTTTCTGCTCCACATGCTTTAAATGTGACGATAAATGAGATATATATCTCGTGTCTAAAATTTAGAAATACTCCATGATTTGCCTATAGGATTTAATCAGCTTTAAATAACTCCACCAGGATAAAGGATCCACTCGTGTTTTGTGGGAAAGAAGGGGGAAATCATCTGAAAAGTTGCATTGCTTTACAGAGAACCAGTAAGACTGCAATTTTGCCCCTTCAGTACAGATACAAGCACAAGGCTTCAAACCAGCCTTAGAGGGCTACAAGTAAGGTTTTGACCTCCTTGTTCCATATTTCTTCCCTAATCTGTCTTTCATAGCAGAAAAGATGTTCTGGCAGATGCAAAAGCCACCAAATCTGGGCTGATGTTTCCACCTCCCTTTTATGGCCAAGGTGCTGGCCGTGCCCTCCCCTGCCTTTCAGGAAGGTTTCATCTGGAAGCTCATCTGCTCCCATGGGTTTGGCAACTCTAAATGAGAAATGGCCCATTTCCTGCTTTATTTCCCCATTTCAAAATTCCCAGGCAGGGGCTTGGCAGTTTTCAACCCAAGCCCTGAGCAAAAAGGCCAGCACAGGCAAAGCACCTGCAAGCCCAAGCAAACACTGGCACCACTGCAGGGACACCAAGGCTTGTTTGCTTTCCGTGTCTCTGGCAGAAACCCTCCTGTCCACACCAGAGAGGAACACACACTTCTCTTGCCCATCATCTGAAGGTCTGATCCTGAGAAATGTCTCAGCATGACAAGCTAAACCCTTTTCCAATTTTCAGCCAGGAGGAGAGGGGGGTTAGTTTGGAGGCAGTTGGTTAATTAGTAGGCTTAAGAATTCAGTATCCCTGAGGAAGACGATGGAGAAAAATGTGATGGGTTTTAGGACAGAGACTGAGTGACAGATCCCAACTTGCTTCTCCCACTTTTGGGTGGTAAAATGAGAGAGGCAAACTGTGTCTTTTTTTGTAAGCTAGCAGCTGACCTCAGAGTAGCCTGAGGGCATTTTAAACCTATCTCTGCCTTTATTATGTGTGTCATATGCCCCTATTCATCCTTTGTAGTTTAAAGCAAAAATGACCTTTTATAGCTATCTAAAGCATAATTTTGCTTATGTTCTCCACTCTCACCATTTGTTTCCAGTTAAATATCAAACAGATGTGCACCCATTTTTAACGAAAAAAAATGTTTAATATTAGAGAGCATGCCCTCAAATAAGACTGGGAAAGCCTTTCAGGGAAATAAGCCTTTCAAATATAAAGGCATATTAGTAAATTTGAAGGTGATTTTAACTGAATATTTTCAAGCATTAAAGGAAATAGATCCAGCAAGCCATAAAGTGACAAGTGGGAGGTGGGGAGAGATATATGGTACTAGTTTGAAAGAGAAATTAGACCTGGAACAGGGTGGAAAAAATCCACCTACCCCGGAGCTATTTGGCTTCACAGGTTTGGAGGTAGGGATGTTGGAGAGAGGGAGGGAGGGCTGGAGACTGGGAGGGGGCGTGGGCTCCGTGCCTCTCCCCCTGGCAGGCACAGGTCGCTGCCTGTCAGCATCACTCCCTGGAGAAGGTGGCAACGTCCAGGCTCATTTTCTGTCTCCCGACTAAGAGGCAAACAGCAGAGCCCAGGCTCTTCAAAGCCAGCTCCCAGCTGGAACGTGGTGCTGTGGCTCCATGAAGGCATCAATCAGCTCAGGAGGAGCTTTGCTCTGCTCCCCCTCCCGACTCTGCAGCACGGAGGGTGCAGGGCTGCATTAAACATTCCACATCTCCTATTAGTTCTTGGCGCTGCACATATTTAAAGTACAGAGCTAAATTCCCTGGCTCCCAGGATCTGCAGCAGCCATCTCCTCTGATGGTTACTGCTGAAATTCAAGTATTTCCATGTGGCTGCTTGAATTTCTTCTGCTGTAGGAAAGGACTTTCTCTGCTGAGACATGCCTGCAAATTACATTTCCATTTGGCACCAAAGATGGTTTGCACAGATTTACTCTGTTCTGGGGCTATTTCATTTGCAGTTTGGAGGGGAGCTGATGCCTTTGGTGGTTTACAAAACTCAGGTTGTGTTTGCTGGTACAGTGCAGGAAGATGTAACTAGTTATCACTCCATTAGGCTTCTGCAGCAGTACCTGAAACCCTGCATGATCTCAAGTCGTTTTCCTTAATGACTGCTTGAGGGAAACGATCCTGTTTCCATCCACTCTGCTCTGACAATGCAGCCGAGCCCAGGGGTCTACAGGAAGGTTGGGGGAAATAATTCTCCCTCTCAAATCTCCCTGTTCCTTCCCCAGCTTGGCTGGCAGCTTGCACACCAGGCAGAGCCAGCTGCTGCCTTCACTGCAGTGCTTGAAATGTGGGCTCCTCAGCTCAGGGCAAAGCAAAGGACATTGCTGTCTCTTTTAATTCCTTTATTCCTCCTGAGCTGCTGAAGTGGGAATGGAGCATAATGTATATTTTGAGAAGTGTATTGAGACCCCAGGAGATTTATTCCTGATTATTCAACTCTTGCTGAGGGATCTCTTGACCAAGGTCTCATAGTGTGGAGGCTTCTGAGCCCAGGGCAGACAGCAAATTTTGTGTTTGGGTAACCTTTGCAGATCCCAGGAACTGGCCATGAGGTCACAGCTGCCATGGGACTGATCCATCACATCACCAAGCTGCATTCCCAGAGCCTGGCAGGGAAGGAAAGGCAGTGGGTGTTTTCCATGGCAATCAAGCTGACCTGCCACTGCGTGGCGTGCCCATTGCACAGTGAATTTCAAGGTCAGGAAGCACCACTTCCATCCAGGTGTGGTTGTTTCTCTGTTCACCTACTTACTTGAATTATGGAGCCTATCACCACCCCCAGGGTTCAGCACAGGGTCATCAGCCCCTGAATTAACACCGCTTTTGATTGTGTTCCTTCACAAAAGAGCAGCTCAGCCACTGGAGACCCTCCAGCCTGATCCACCTCCCAGCACATCAGTGGACCTGAGGTTGGGCCCTTCCTGCTTTCAGCTGGGAAGGCAAATTGCACAAGGTCAGGCTGGAGAACAGGAGCAGTAGAGCAGGGAACTGCATTATTAAGGCGACTCGAATCACGACCCAACAGAATCCAGCAGTGTTTTTTTTTAAATTCAGTGCACTAAATCAGGACAACCTCATAAACCCAGTGTCCCACCCTTAGTACTGAGAAAGAACAGTGAGGTTCTCTCTGCTGGCTGGAGCTGCTCCCCAGCTCCGTAGGATTTTCCCATCCTTGGCTGAGAACAAATACAGCAGCTGACAGAATGTCAATGTGTGGTACTCAGCAGTGAGAATCATTTAGATTCCAAACCAGCCCATCCTAATCCTCGCCTCCCCACCAGCCGAGTTATTCATGGGATAACCAGAAACACCTGCATACAAGGAATTTCCTGCTGCAATTCAGCCTTAATTTCCTCAGACAGTAAAAACCTGAGGCTGGCAAAGGTGAAAGAAACCAGCAGTCAATCAAGTAAATCACCACCACCACCACTGCAGCAGTGATAGTACATTCTAAATTAAATTTTAATTCCCACCTGATGGTTCAGCGGGAGTTACTTATACACAAACCATTCATCTGACCCACCTTTGTATTCCAGGCCATTTGTTGGGGTCCCATTAGTTATTAACACCCATCTAAGTTCCAGAACAGCTTTTTTTTTTCTTTTTTTTTTGCCTTTTTTTTTTCCCTGTGATTATGATCAGAATCAAAATGAGAAGCAAAGAAAGCAAGGTCTGTAGGTATTTGCTGGACAGATACACTAAGGCTACACAGACAACCTTCCTGTGGAGAGCAGAGAACAACAAAGCCAAGAAACCTCCCAACTTCACACACAAAGGATAAACAGAGCACGTTTGGGATCTTTGATATTTATTTATTTGGGGGTTAGGAAGTGGTTATAGTGCTTGCTGGGATCATGACTGGGTGACAAAGCTCACCTGTCCTCGTGGTCAGCAGGCTCAGCAGCAGAAATATCTCAGATATCTCTGTGGCAGAGAAGCTGTGGCTGCCCCATCCCTGGGAGTGTCCAAGGCCAGGCTGGATGGGGCTTGGAGCACCCTGGGCTGGTGGGAGGTGTCCACTAAACACATGGCAGAGGGACTGGATGGGCTTTAAGGTCCCTTCCAACCCAAACCATTCTGTGATTCCTCAAAGCAGGGCAGATATGAATTAGCAAAGGCGATCAGGGCAAAGCTGATGGAGGAGGGCACGATGGGGCATTTCAACCAGCACTTTCAATCCCCCCTCACCTGGATTAATTAATTAAAGAAACAAAAGTAAACCAAGTCTTCAAATCAGATTTTTAAGAGTGATATTTATGGAATATCCATTTTTATGTGTAATCATTTCTGTTTGCAATTCTGCCAGATCTGTCAAAGTGATGCCCACAATGAAAGTATGTTTTGACAAAATTTACCACAAAAATAAAAAAAAAAAAAGACTTCAACATAACACTCATCCAAAATTGCTGACATTCCTTTTTTCTTCTCAGTAAATCTACATATGAATATTCACAAATGCCTATGAAGACTGGATTCTTTATCCTAGGAAGATGCTCTGCTAGACAGCTTCTGGCACCCCTGAGGACTATTCAGGCCAGAGAGCTTGGTGTGCTCCACAGGCAGGGGGGTGTTACAGGCAGCTGCCTGTGCCACAGGAGTGAGACCTCCCCACCCAGGCTGTGTCTGGGCTGCACTGGTGGGACCCCTGAGGCAGGTGGTCCAACACCATCTCTTGCAGCTCCAGCTTCCCAAGCACCAGGAAAAGTCCCATCACCCTGCTGTGGTGGGGGGCCCTTTGCCTTCTGGGGGAGGTGAGAAATGAGACTTTCTCAGTCAGCTTTACAATTACCTTGAGCTGAAGAATGCTGTGGTGATCACGGGGAATGCAGCAGCGTCTTGAAGGAAGAAACTTGCTCTGCTGTGTTGCAGGGTGGGCTTTTAAAGAAAACACTTTTTTGAAACAGTCACATCTTTTGTGTTTGAAGGGCAACAGTGTGGCAGCTGGAGTGCGTGTTTCCAGTGGTTCATAACACACTTTACACACCAGTTGCCTCTCACATCAAGATCAGGGAAAGGCAGCAGAGATATTTCCAAACTCCCAGACAAAGCAGCAGAGTGGGCGTCAGTGACGGGCAGTGTCAAACCTAAAGGCAAAGGCACAAACAGACCAGAAAACCTGCAACAAAGCCATATGAAATTCTGTCACAGCAAACTAGGGATGTTACAGCAGTGACTGGGTGATGCTCTGCCTGTGCAAAATTCATGTCAAAAGCCAGGAATCCTGCACTGACAAGGAGAACACAAAGCAGACACCATCTACAGGCCTTTATCCTTTCTGGTTTCTGTCATGCTACGAAGCCGAACACAGCCAGGGAAGGGTCCCACAGTCCATGCCACCACCACATCTCACAGGGACTGCTGGCACCTTCTGGAGGAGGAAGAGGAAGATGCTGAGCGGACGTCTCTGTAGGGCCCAACTCCTTGTGGGTCCAACAACTCCTTGGGACTTCGTTGAAGTAAACCTAAAGTAAAACTTGTGAAGCTACAAGGGCAGCATCTCAAATCCACTTCAAGCCTATTCCTCAAGAAATAGGATCAAGATAAGCCCTGGTGTGGAAGGGAAGGAATTCTGTGGTGAAGAACACTTTCCACAGACAAATTTCCAGCCTGTGATGCAGCAGTTTCCCAGCAGAGTGTGATTCTTTACTGCTGTCATGACACACATGACCATGTCCAGCAAACAGGCTCTCAGAAGGGAAGGGTGATGGGTGGACTGAGCAAGGAGTGCACCAGGAGTAACAAGGACAATCACATGGAAACAGTCAGCGTTCTTGCTCAGGGGAAGGGATCTCACTCCACTTTTCCAAGCTTTCCTTTATGTTCCTCCCTTGCAGTTAGCCTGAGCAATTTTTTAATTCATAAACTATATTCTGTAGGTGGGCTTTTCCAGCTTCCTGGCTGTTTGTAGCAATTAGCATTGCCTCTGTCAGCCTATCATGTCTATTTAAAAATGTTTAACCAAATTTCAAAGCATATCTGTGTTGCCCAGCAACAGAAAAAGCTGCTCCTGTTCCCTGGACAGAAAAATAGGAGTTTAATCACCCCTAATGTCATCCTTTTCAGTGATAATTAAGCAAATTAAGGAAATGCCTTATATTAAAGTTACAGCAGTGGATTTTGCTCCACCTGCAGGATCACATCTTGGCTCCTCCTCTGTGGTTTGCAGAGCAACCTGGAAAACTTACTATTTGATGAAAAGTTTTATTCCTATGTCTCACTCCCTCAGGGCAGTCTCAGAGCTTAAATTCAACCAGGTCATGAGAAAGAGAGAGGAATTAAAATCTTGGAATTCACCCCAACCACAATGTGAGCCCACCAGAACTGTGGGCAGGTATTTTCTTTAGGCCTTTATTGTCCTCTCTGCTTCCCATGGCCAGAAGAGCTGCCTGACTCCACAGTCCTGCACATGCCCACAGCTCAGGGACACCCCAGTTCCAGTCCTTGGGGTCTGCCCTCCCCAGTGGTCCTGGAGGTCTCAATTTAGGTGGATTGATCCCCGTGTGTCTCTGGATGGAACAGTTGTTCTGTGCCTTGCGTGGCACTGATGACCCCGAGGCAGCCTGGTCCCCTTGTGCAGAGGATGATGAGAACTTGGTCCTCCAGAGCTCTTCCAGTGCTGGGAGAGGAAGCCACGGGCATCCTGAACAGCTTAGAGGATTCATAAAATGAGAGCAATTAATTTTAATCCCCACTAGATGGTGCAGGAAGTCAATAAATGTCAACCGTCCCCTAACACTGGACTCGTCTTTCAAGTGCTTCCATATTCCCCTGCAAAGCCTCCTCAGATGGTTCCTGTCAAGAAGCCCCAAGCAGGGTTTGAACTGCAATCTGAAGGGCTCCTAGACTCCCTGCTGTGCACCACAAAGAGTTTTTCAACACCTTCTGGGCAGTGTATGTACAGCGTGTTATTCTTTTGAAGAATAATAAAAACAATATTAATATTAATAATAATACCCATAGAGGAGTTATTTGCAAGACTTACAGAAATCTAATTCTGCTGACATTCAGAAATTCTCTATTAGATTTAATAGTCAATTGCATCATTTTTCTATATTAAGATGGTTTGATAGATCAAAAGACAAGATCTGTTGTCTTATAATTAGATTGTAAATGATTTGAAAGTACAGACTGTACAGCTTCTTGTACAAATGCCCTAATTCGTGGTTAAAGATCTCCAAGATGCTGGAGTAACATAAAAATATACATAGAGATAATGAAATCCTGATGGATTTTTATAATTATTTCTGTATTACAAGATTATAATGGTTTCATACCTCCCGTTCAGCTTTCAGAATCTCAGGCCATAAACCAGAGGGGTCTTGCAGGATCAGCATGAAAGTTATTTAGAAGAGTGTTTGATGCACACATGACTTTCTGCAACACTGACACATGGCAGCACACAGATCTGACCCCAACAACCAAACCTGCACACGTTGGGGTGAGGATGAAAGAGGGAATGAGCATGGCAGATGTCAGCTGGATCACATCATGCTTAGCTGGAAGGCACTCAGAGACTCTCTGGTGATGAAGGTGGAATAACATCCTGTATGGACAAGAATGCAATTTACCCAAGGAACTTGCAAGCAAATAAAAAAGTGCAGTACCATACTCATGAAATCTCTCCTCAGTCCTAAATTTTGCCATCAGGCAGTGCTCTGAAATATCTAAATCTATATGGATCAGATGAATTTCCAGCTCTGAGCACAAATCAAATCCGAAGAGATAATGAGCCAGAGACATTAATTATTTTTTATGTTGTCATTTATTTTGAGGCATTTAATTAATGTCATAAAAATATATAATACACATTTTCAATAAAGAATGTGAAGTACTGCAATCAAAGATCACATGACCTTCCTTTCATTATGAAAAGTACCTGGATTCAATAAAAAGAGGACATAACTTTATCCAAGACATAAATTTGGTTCAGGCAGCAATATTGAGAGAGGTTAAATGGTAAAGAAAACTAATCTCTTCAAGCAGTATGAATCATAGAAATAGAGGCTGTGGGGAGGTGATAATAAAAATCCCAGCTGGAATTTTCTTCTCCTGGATCTGATGCCCACGAGCTGAGGCACAGCATGGGCAGTGCCTTCACCCCAGGCTGAGCAGGAACCAAACCCACCATGCTCCAGGTGGGAACTGCAAGCTGCCCCTTATTAGGCACAGAACAGCTCCTTAAGGTGGCTGGATCAACACCTTCAGCGTCAGGACATCTCCTTAACAAGGCTGGATTGCCACCTTCAGTGTCAGGACGTCTCAATGTGGCTGGATTGGCACCTACTCAGTGTCAGGACATCTCAGGACATCTCAACGTGGCTGCCTTGGCACCTTCAGTGTCAGGACATCTCCTTAATGTGGTTGCCTTTGCACCTTCACAATATCAGGACATCTCATTAACGTGGCTGGATTGCCACCTTCTCAGTGTCACTGGAGGTAAATACCATGAGCTCATTGTCTTCTGGTGTCCAAGGGAGCAGAACCATCTTTTTTGTGGAGCTGTGCCAGTTTACACAAATTGGGCAACCTGGTGCTGTGGATTTCCAACTCTTGTAATCGCTTGTTTGTAATTCTGAAGCCTCAAAGAAGTTTGAAACTTCTTTACTCAGGCTTTGATGAGTTCAAACCTTGGAGTCCAGCTGCAGGGATTCACCTCTTGGACAGCACATCTGGCCAGGCCCTGGGATTTGTGAGCATTCATTTGGAGACAAGTAGAGGGAGCCTTCTTGTCATTCTGCTTTGCTTTTCACTCGCTTCCAGCACTTCAGGTAAACCTTGGCATGTTTTGGGTTCAAGATTTTTAATAGTCTCTTTGGAGGGAAAATTCGGTCTGAAGAAATCCATCATAAAATAACTCCTCTGTTAATGCTCAAATACCTTTCAGAGGCAACTACCCCCTCAGTGCAGCAGCACAGGTTTGCCACAAAAAGGCTTTTAAAGGTTTCAAGTTGAAATAACTTTAGCTCTCTGGTGCCACTCGCCATTCTACAGAGTATGTAAATGCCTCTGGGAAAGAATGAGCCAAAAAAAACCCCAAACCAAACCTAACAAACAAACAAAAAAAACCAAACAAAAAAAAAAATAGGAAGAACAATGTCCTAGTTTTCCACACTGTTTTCCACACTTATTTTGGTTTACTTCAGTCCTCCTGAGTCCAAAGTGGAAACACCCAATGATGGCTGTCAAGACAGAGGGGATAAAAGGGCTGTTTTGAAAGCATTGCTTCCCAAGCAGTGGAACTGCAACAAGTCTTCACAGATGAGATGACACTCTCACTAGCAACTGCACTTTGGTTTCCCTCCTGTCCTCAGAGAAAGGTTTGCTTCAGACTGTCATTCTGAATGACAGCACTGCTGAGAGGTTTGTGAAGAGAAGACTTGGACTAATTCTGCTTCTTTAACAACTCAATTTGTCCCTGTATTTTCTTGACACCTATCTGAAATTTTTTGCTGCACATGAATTATCCTGCTATCAGCTGCCTGAAACCACAGCAAGTGTCTCTGGGATGCCAAAGCTTCGTCTCCTTTGTGAATCTCTTTGATAAAAACATTAGATGCACAGGCTGGAATTGAGTTGGCTCAAGAGGATACTTCCCAAAAATAAAAATCCCACCTCTGTTACTCTCCAGCTGGATGTGGACACCTTCAGCTTATATTCCTAATAATTTCATATCTGGGAATCAAGCAGACTATGAAATGGGTGAGACTCAAAACCTCCTGCAGTGAGGCCTCTATGGATTGGAAAAGAGAAGGACCTGAGTGGGTCTCGACTATTTTAAGCTCTTGAGCAAAGCAGGGACCTCCTGGCGTGCTGGACCTTCTGTCATGCCCCTCTCGCCCTTCTGTGCCTTTAAATTTGCAGTAAGATATTTGATTTATTTATTATATTTATTTATTATATAATTTCTCTAACCTTCTTACTATTTATTTCCAGGGCCTGTGGAAACTGTTCCAGCATCCTTTCATTCCCATTTCCCTGGCAGCTCTGTAGCTGCATTCAGGATTTATTTCTTCTTGAAAGTACAGATTAAGTCCTAGACACAATCACACTACATCACTGCCCCGTGTGGAGGTTGTCTTCACATCCTGCTACATTCCTGACAAGTTTCTCAATTATTTTAACACTGATTTTTTGTTTAATTACATTAATTCTCCTTTCATAGCTGAAAGCCTCTCTGATAACCAAAATACGGTCATTGGGGTTGTACATTTAAATGTTTTAATATAGTTCCATGTCTCCTGGATGGCATCTGGAGAAATAGATATAGCCCAGCAAATCCTGTCTGGATAATGGGAGTCCAGCAGCCAGGGAGAATGTGCTACCCCAGCATGTTTTACACAGTTCAGAACCCTGACCAAGAGCAATATCAAGCAAAATAATAAATACCTCATGTGATACACTGCAAATCCTGCCTAATGAGAAAATACACATCTTTAGGATGGATGTCTGACAGAGGTATTTACTTGAGAAAACCACCAAACTCTTTCCATAAATCCTCTTGCAGCTTCAACATCTCCAACCTGCTCATTCCAGCTGCAATACTCTATGCCTTTGCTTCTCATGCTATAATCCCCTCCTCAAAGCATTCAGTGGCAATCCTTACCCACTGCAAACTGACCACAACCTCCTCGTTTTAATTCACTAAATACCCCAGTGAGGGAGCAAAACTGGGTGGGGATCCCCTTGGCCACCTCAACAGCTGTTTTTGTGGCCTTTGAGCTGTTCCTTGGATTTAAAGGACGGAGAGTGGCAGAGCTGAAGGGTGTGTGCATCACAGCAGCCTCCAGCACAGCCATCCACAGGGGTACTGCACACAGGCACAGCTCCCACTCTGCAGCACGAGGGAACCCTTCCCCCTGAGGAGAACAACCCCAGAAAAGCCACAGCCCCTGGGGATGAGCCACCGTAGGTCTCCTGAACACCTCAAGCGACATGGACCAGCAGCAGCTGCTTCTGCACAGAAAACAACAGCTTTTAACAAAAAAACCCCAGTGAGTTTCCTAGAAACCAAAGGTGATGATCTTCCACAATCCTCTTCCACGGCTGTTTCCCCACCTGACACCGCTCCCTCCTTATTCCCTCTGACTGGTGGAAGTCGGCAAAGACTTGATACGAATAAAACACGCCCCGTGTGCTTTGTCTGCAGGCGGAGGTGATGGCAGGGATCTCTGCAGCAAACAAAGCCTCGCTGCTGCTGAAGTCATGTGAAAACCATCTGTCGTAATTTAGTGACTAATGAAGTGGAGGTTTGCTCTCCCCAACCCCCCTGCAATTTGCCCTTTTTTTGGCACTGGCCTCTTGGAGCAGTCTCTGTGCCAGTCTCGAGGTGACTGCCCAAATGGTCCTCAACCCTGGCAAATGTAAAATCCCCAAAGTTTGTTTGCCCCTCACTGAAAAACATGACCACAGAGCCAGTTTTGCAATAGTCTAGCAGCAGTTTTTCTCCCCGTGGCTGGTATGTTGGCAATAAAGGACAAGATCACACAGAATACACAGCAAATCTGAGTAAAACGAGTTCATTGCAGAATTGCTTGACTGAGGTTCAGGTGCAACTCGAAAGGTGAGATCACTATCCCTTCTTTTATCTTGTATAGCAAATCACTGCCCTTGACTTTGAATTTCTTGCATCTTCTCTGTCTCTCTATTTTATTTTTTTTTAATGCCTGTTCATTTCTTTTGATGTCTGAAATAAAAATCATTGTGCTGGAAACATTGCAGTTAATGTGGGGGAATCCAAGCAGCACATTACTCGTGAGATCCCATCTGATTCCAGGTGTGTCCCGTTGACCTCATACCCCACACACTGGCAGCTGGATTTTGCTTAGAGACTGAAGAAAAAAGAAATAACATAGAATCGTAGAAAGGTTTAGCTTGGAAAAGACCACTAGGATCATCGAGTCCAACAGAAATATGAGAAAAGTTTATTTCATTAAAGACAAAATAGCCTGATCCTGGCAGAATTTTCCACTTGGAGCTGAGGGAGGTTTACAGCTCAGCCTTCATCCCTTGCCGGTTTTTCTTCCCTGCTGTCTGTAACTCCCTCCCATCCTGGCAGTGACACTGGGGCTGCAAACACCCAGGTACACAAGTATATGCTGACACCAGGCACGAAGCATCGCACCACGGGGTTGGAAAGGCACTTTACAGCACATCCTTTCGAGGGTGGAATGCCATATATTTTCTTTGCTCTCTGTAGCTTTCTCTCAGCAGCCTTTGCGGAGCGAGCTGCTGATTCAGCATCGCCTCCCGGTGAGCCACGGGAGGGTGATGATGTGAAACAGCAGGCCCGGAGCTGGCACAGGTCCTTTGTCTCCTGCCATGGCACAGAGCTCCCCAGGCAAGCCTGGAGAGAGGGCTGAGGTTTCCTGAGGTGGCCAGCAGAGCAGGGCTGGGTTTTGCAGCCGGCGAGACGGCAGGAACAGCGCGGGGCTGTGTGTCTGAGCCCACCCAGGCAGGGATGACCCGCCTCCTGGAAACCCTCCCAACCTTCTTCATGACAAGCCCCCGTGGCCACAGCGACCCTCCTGCTCCAGCTCCGCCGGCCAAATTTCCTTGCTTTGGCACTGGCTATGGAGAAAATCCTCCCTTTTGCCAGGTGGAATGTATTCACTGAACTGAGGGCATTTGGGAGGGAATTCTGGGCTGGGCTTTGTTTAATGTTGCTTGGGTCTTAGTGCAGTCTGTCCATCTGCTCCCAGGGGCTGCATCCCTGGTGGGTGCTGAGATCCTTGTTTTATAGATCTCGTTATCCCCTTCTCTCTCCTAAGGCATTCTGCTGACTGATTTGAGTATATGAGGGTGTTTTCAGATGCAAGGATCTGAAAAATATTCCAATGCTTCCAAAACATGTGGGCATTTCCCAGCATTTTTTCTCCAGCCGGTGTCATCTGCTTTGAACATGATTTTTGAGGTGCTTTGCACTTCTCCTTTGAGTCCTTCGTCACAGGTTTAGTGTCACCAGGGCGGGACTGACTTGGTTTGGATGAAAGTCCCAGTTGTTCTGTAGCCTCTACAACTGAAATTTCAGCCTGTGTTGTTTTGCTCAGTGTTTTGCCTGTAATTCACATTGTCTCTGCAGCAATTGAGTTGTAGCATTGTGTGCTGCCAATTCCCTTCCTTCTCCTGCATAGCTCAGGGAAGCCAAGGTAACCTGGCAGGCCCTGATCTGCCTCTCTGCTTTGCTTTCCCCTTCCTCTTTGCCTGTTTCTGTGACTAGTATTGCCAGATTTTATAGACTCTATTTCCATGTGGCTCTGCAAAGCATTCCTGGCCAAATTTCACCCTTTGAATCACCACTGCATAGTGTAACTTTTTTCTTTATTTTTCCCCCTAAAAACTGTGACAGAAGGACTTCCCTGGATGCCTGTACTGCTTACAACTCCATTAGCCCATGCAAATCCCACCATTGCTTTTCTTCCCAGTTCTACACACATCTTACACTGCTTTCTGGGTAACAGCAGAACTGCCTCCAGAAGAGCTTATCAGAGCAGCATTTATCAATCAGTTCCTGTCTTTAACCTCAAACCAGAACTCCGAGTGCAAGAAGAAGTGATGCCAGACCACACAGTTCATCTCTGAGCTGGAGGGACAAGCCTTGGAGTCTGGCTTTGTTCCCAGGCAGATGCCAGCCATAGCCATATCCTGCTTGGAAGGCTTGGCCAGCTCCAGTTTCTCTCACTTTGGCTGTTGTTCAGCAGAAGGTTCATAATAAAGCTCAGTGACAGATGCAATAAACCCTTCTCTCATCTACCTCCCATTGCTACCAGTGCAGCATTATGATTTTTGCCAGATATTTCTTGACCCTTTCATCTCTTTCAGTGCTTAATGCAGCTTCTAGTGAAGCACTGACATTAAATCCTACCCTAATCCTATCCTAATCCTATTTTTTGCCATCAAGGCAAAAAGCAAAAAAGCTTAAACTGGAAATTTGGTTCATCTGAGTTCTCCTTCTCCCTTCATGTCTGTTCAGGTATACATAAAAATGACAGATGGCTTTTTTTTCTTCATTTACACATAATGGCAATTATTTAGCACTGCTCCACATTGCTCCAAAGGCAAGGCAAGCAAGTTAATAAACTGTACGTGGCACCTTTGCACTTGCAATGTGGTCTATGTGTAAACAGTCTGACAGCTGATGGAAGGTTTAACGACCCAGTGCTCTGCCAGAAGTGTCTGTATGGGGCACTTCCAGTAGCACAGTTCCAGATAAGACTTAATCAAAGTCTAAAACCACAGTTTAAATGCAATTTAAACTCCACCTGCTGGCTGAGCTCCTTAATGGCATCATGTCTGCACATACAAATGGTAAAGAGGCTTAAGGATGCTTCCCTTCCAGTGGTAAGGGGCTTAAGGAAGATCTATGAATCATCCCATTAAGAAAAATACCAGACAAGAGTTTCTAAAGTGATTAATGAGCTCTATAGCCCTGTTTAATAGAAACATGTCTGAGAGATCTGATTTGCAAAATCACTAATCACATTTGAATGCTGGCCACAACAGCCCTGAAATATCCTGAAAGGCAAATGGGTCTGAGAAGCAACAAATGTCCTCTCAGTGGAAAAACAAAAGGGAATGTATTTCATGAAGAAGATTTGAAATAGTGCTTTGAGCAACCAGATGTGGTTTTGTTTCCCAAATTCAGTTTCCAGAGATATATTTCAAGTAATTGTAGAAGAGTGGACTTCAGGAACTGTACATGGACACAGAGACATGATGCATACACTGACAATGAGGGTAATGGGATTGGGGCAGAGATGACATTTACCTCTACTGGGATGATGCCTTTTTACAAAATCATGCAATGAAAGCAAAATAGGATTTTGTTTTCTCTCTCTCTTTTTTTTTTTTTTAATTTTAGTACCTAAAACACATCTTCAGTGGAAAAACAATCTACAGAGCACTTTAAGAATATGAGGTACATTCAGGAGAAATGTTGGGCTCTAATAAATGCTTCCATGTGCGATAAGGGTAATTTAGCATAAAACTACACATAAAACTACAAATCTTTTATTTTCTCAAATTGGCCAAACTTTAGAAAAATGTTATGGTATTAATGAGACAGAAACCTCTGAGAAGTCAGTGCATGGCATACAGGGAAATCAAAAATTAATTTAAGAGGGCATATTCCCAAGCTATGAGGGATTATTGACAACAATCAGTCCATTCAGGAAGTCATCAAACACCGACTCTTTTCTTTCCAAAATAGTATATAGAAAGATGTGGATTTTAATTCTGTTTCATATTCATATTTCATAGTCATTTATTATCCAATAAAAAGTTTATGTGACTGCATTTCTGCTGCATGAATTGTTTGGAAAGTATTCCCCACAACTGTCACCCAGAGAATGCTTTACTTTCCATAGCTCAGTTTGTGGGGCAGCTCAGCTGACACTTGAGACTCCTTCTGCTTGTCTGGCTAATCCACAAGCTCCAGAGTGACCCTCTAAGCACTTCCAAACAAATCTGCTGGCCCCCTTCCCACTGATATTCCACCTTGTGCTTTCAATAAGCCTTTTTTTTTTTTTTACTGGGTAAAAATGTCATTGGATGAATCAGTAAGAAGCAAGTAGAAAACAACATACCCTGACACGAATTGCAGGGCTTTATGTAAACACATACATACAAAAGAAAACACATATAGATATAATCATAGAATCATAGAATTGATTGAGTTGGAAAAGACCTCCAAGATCATCAAGTCCAACCCTTGGTCCAACTCCAGTCTGTTTACTAAATCATGGCACTCAGTGCCATGTCCAATCTCAGTTTAAAAACCTCCAGGGATGGTGAATCCACCCCCTCTCTGGTCAGGCCATTCCAATGCCTGATTACTCTCTCTGGAAAGAATTTTTTTTTCTAATATCCAACCTAATATATTACAGGCACCTGCTTATTGTTGCTGTGCCTGATGACAGAATCTGAGGATGGCAGAAGGATGGACCTGGTCCTCTGGTGATCCCCAGTCAGCTGCTTGCTGCTTCCCCATCACATGTGTAAGGGACAATCACAGCACAAAGCCTATTGAAGGAGGGGAAGAAAAGAAGGCAAAACTCAGCAATGAATCTGAGTAATTTCTCCTTAACGTGTGTAAATTCTTTAAAAGCACAAGTTCTGAGCAGCTGTCGTGGTTCATACCCTGAGCATCTGCTCAGCCCTACGTGGGGCTGCCTGGAGTGGGCAGGAGCGGCTCTGCCGGCGTCTCCAGCCGTCCGGGGGTGCAGTACGGGGCATTCCCGTAGAGGGAGATGTTGCTTTGTTTCTCCTTTATTTTAAAGCTTTTCAATCCGTCTCATGGGAAGAACTCCATGTGCTCCGCTCACCGCGCAGACGCTTCGTGACATGTGGATTTTTAGGATGAGCACCTCATGCACCAGAAGTTGTCAGTTGTGCCTGTTACCGAATTAAATGTTCCCGTTGTCCTGGCAGAGGGTTTTCTCCAGGCTTCTCCAGAGAGCATTAACAATATACAGTTACAGAGTGCCAGGAGTGACATGGCAGTTTTTGAGCCAGCATTGCTGAATTTACAATCCATGATGGTTTTCAAAACCTGTCCAGAGGAGGCCACGAGGGTGCTCAGGGGGCTGGGGCACCTCTGCTGTGGAGACACACTGGAGGTGCTCAGGCTGGAGAAAAGAGGGTTCCAGGGAGATCTCATTGTGGACTCTCAGTACTTAAACAGAGCTTATTAAAAATTGGAAAGAAACTTACTACATGGGCAGAGAGCGATAGGACAAGGGAGAAGGATTTTAAACTAAAGGGGGGGAGATTCATATTGGATGTCAGGAAGAAATTCTTCCCTGTGAGGGTGGGGAGGCCCTGGCACAGGTTGGCCAGAGAAACTGTGGGTGTCCCATCTCTGGAAGAGTTAATCCAGGCTGGATGAGATCTTGAGCAACATGGTCTAGTTGAAGGCGTCCCTGTCCATGGCAGGGGGTTGGAATTAGATGATCTTTAAGATCCCTTCCAACCCAAACATTCTGTGATTCCCAAAGGGGGATGGAGGTGGAGACTGTTCTTACAAAGCAATTGGGCAGCTGCTGCATTCCCAGGACTGGCTGGGTCCTTCAGCACAGCCCATGCTGACCACATCACCTGGCACTGCTTTTGGCATGAACACACCTCTGGGTCCACCACAAACATGCAGCACCATCACTTCCTCATCCTGTCCCACTCTCTCCTCACAGAGAACATACTTCAAAATGAACAGAAGGAGTGCTGGGCTGTCTCTGCTATGAATGAATTTATGAGGCTCAGGTTACACTGAGGACATTACCCTCTGGTAAGCTTTTGTCTGCTATGACAGCCCAGGATCTTTGCGTCTGCAAGAGTTTTGTTTAATTTGAAGAGTAGGATTTGTCTCCTGAGATGGATGTGAAAGCCCCTGATTTCACTGCTGCCTGGTATTGTAGTGGACTCTAATTCTCTTTACTCTTTCATGAACTATATTCTATATAATGTCTGCTGTCCAGCACAGGATCTTTTTTAATTAATATTCCCCAGAGGGGTGATCTGATTTTGCTTTTGCAGGCAAAGAAATGGGTCTCCTTTAAAAATAACCTCTTACATGAAATGATGCATCATAGTACTCCCATGCAGAACAGCAGATAGGAAAGTATTCCATAGCAACGGCCACATCTTAATAGAAGATCATCTCCTGGACATCTCCCTCTGCATTTCTGCAATTACCAACTATGTCTCCTACCATCTGCATTTATATAAAATCCCTCTGGCAACTACAGCTATTGCTTACATGGAAAAATAATGTTGTGGAGCAACGGGATTTAATAACTAAACATAAGAAATGTGAGTTATTACTACATGACTATCTGCCAAGCTTTACACCAGCTACCAGGAACCACTGAGCTGATCAGCATGGGATGTAATTTTGAATTCCTTAACTTAATAATATAAATCACAGCTCTTGGATTTAATATTTTCTTTGCACAATAATGCAGACCTTTCCCCAGCCACTTGACATTAAAAATGCAGCAGTGCAAGAGGCTGTTCTGAATAGCAGAAAGGAATGAAGTGGTTTGTTTAATGGACAACCTGGAAGCAGGTTGTGCTGGGAGCAGCTGTGGCCACACCAGAGGCAGCTCTGCCTGTTCCCTGGGTGCTCCAGGGTGTGTCACACTTACCTGAAGGGACACTTCTTCCATACTGCTGGGAAACCAGCACTTCTGTTTCCTGATGTCAGGTGCCATACTACTGTTGGGCTACTGCTTTCATAAATCAAAACAGCCCTTGGATTTTATGTAGAAGAAATAGGTTTTGAAATGCATTATATTGGAGGTTAATATTATCTCTAATGTACAGATTAATGAGGATATTACAGACTTTGTCTTTCTTTTTTGTCACAGCATCCGTTAACTGTATGAGTGATGTCACAACCTTGTTGAATAGGTGCAGTTATCAGTGGCTCTCATTTTCCAGTTTTAAAATAGAAATTTAACCTTTTTTTTAAAAAAAAAGGTGACTTTTTCAAAAATTTTAGAACAATATTAACCATTTTCTGACAGGGGGTATAACTATTGATAAAAATTTCCACAGTTGGCATTTGCCTAGAAGAAAGCAATGGAATACATGTTTGAAAAAGTTGGTTAGCCTAAGTGTCATTTTGGGTGAAAAAAACCCAGGAAGTCATCTGCCTTGAAAGATTTGGGACAAAATAAATTATTGCTACTAACTTATCTCTGTCTACCAGCTTGGGAAACAAATCCCAGATATCCATTTCTTGTGCCCTGGAAGTATTAATCTCACCACAACATATTATCACCAGCTGGCACTTCTGCCACAGAAGCAACAGACCTGGCAATTGATGTGGAGTCACCAGTGCCTTGACATCGTCAAGAGGGGAAGAAATGTTTGGAAGAGAGGGAATATCCCAGTTGTCATGACTTGGACGTCAAAGCAAAGAGTGACTGAAAATGAAATTAATCCTGTTCACCTGTGGTAGATAAAGGCTGAGTGTCACACAGCAGCTCAGTTCAATGAAGTCAGCTGTCAGGTTTTGAACTGTGCTGAAACCCAACTGCAATTCTCTGGTGCTCCAGATAATGGAGATAAAAAGGGAGCATTAAGATCAGTGCACAGAACAGGTCTCCAACACACTGTGGTGTAGCAGTCTTTCAGGGTCCCAGATTGTGGAGGGTCAATCATAGAACATTTATTTAAAGTTACAAAACACAATATATAGGTTCCACAATTAAACATTAATCTCATGGGCTGGCTTTATGCTGAACATGGGAGGAGATATTACAACTAAGAGAATACAATGTGGTTGCTCTGAAGGGTACTCAAGAATGTAGGGCTAGTTTATATCTAATGAACACAAGACAGAGGAAACAAAGGGATTGATAAGGGAAGTTTCTATCTGGCCTAGGGAATACACAGAAACCCACAAATCTTGTCAAATGCAGGCGGCTTGGAGCAGCAGATGTCTGCAGACTTGATTGAGTCAGCCAGGGAGGTTCCTTCAACATTCTCCCAATACCTTTTTCCAGGGTTGCTTTGACTCCCAGACAGGCTTCTTGAAACTAAGACATTTTCGAACCTCACACCGTGGCCCCAGCATCAGTTTGTAGTCAGTCTCAGTTGTAGAAGTCCCTGCTGTTGATGGGCTGGTTTTGAATAACAAGGAAACTGTGTGTCTTTATGGTGGCTGGAAAGCAGAGTGAAGTGAAAGCAAAGCCCTGGCCCACACACACTGCAGTGCTGCAGTGCGTCATCTCCTGGGAGGGCAGCGATGGCAGTGGATTACAGCAATCCCCTGAAGGCCAGTCCTTTGGAAATCCCAGCTAATCCTCTGCTGGGGCACTACCAGGCCTGTGGGTGGCATCGGGAGTGTGAGAAGTGCAT
Source organism: Formicarius rufipectus (assembly GCA_013399695.1). Taxonomy (NCBI): domain Eukaryota; kingdom Metazoa; phylum Chordata; class Aves; order Passeriformes; family Formicariidae; genus Formicarius; species Formicarius rufipectus. The sequence goes on from VXAU01000639.1 coordinate 2,520,474, forward strand.
TTGGTACGAGGTCACTGTGTCCATCTGAGAGAGGACACAAGAATGTCAAGAGCATGAGGCACACCACAGGTGTATGTGTGTGACTACCCCGAGGGCATGGAGTTAAGGAGCATGGATTAGTCACGGAGCCTGCAAAGAGGGAGGAGGCTAAGCAGCTGAAGGAGGCTCAGATAGCCCCTTCAGAGGAGTAGGTCGTGTCTGAGGAATCTCTACTTTCTTTTGAGTGTGTGAAGGTGGAAGGAAAGCAGCAGGGACCTGCTGGTGGGGCACATGACGTCCTGAAGGGCTATTTCAGCACCCTGCAGTAACCGAGGACATGCATTGTCAACAGCCAGTAAACACACACCAACAAATAAACACCGGTGACAAATGAGGTGATGCATTCAGAATTAAGATAGCAGTCCCGAAGTGAAAACACTTATCTAAGTTCAAGAGGATTATCACCAGCCACAACCCTTCCCACACTGCTCTGCCTCCTCCCTCCTTCTCCATCATCTTTGCTGCATAAACAAGGTAAGTGTTTATATTCTCAATCACTCAGAACTCTATTCTGCAAATAGTCTCTTGAGATGGCTAAAACTGATTACAGAGTCGGGGTGTCAGAATGAAGTAAGAGTACAAAAAGGTAAGAATATGAACTGTTTATATTAATCACAAAGAGAGTGGAGCTCTGAAAAGGTGTCTTGTATCATTCTATATATAAATAAATAAATCACTAAACAGGCAAAGGGAATAAAATCTAAGCCAAGGCTTGTTTCAGTGAGGTAGTTCATGTAGTGCAGTTTCACAAGCTTTTATAACAACTTCTACACAGTCGTGTGTACTTTCAGAACGGATGTTCTTTGTAGACCCAGCAGATGTTCAACACGATAAATCTGTGTTTTGGTGGGAGGTGAGCCAGTCAATGCTAACATTAAAAATGATCAACAGCAGTCTCCATGCTATTCCATGGACAAATTGTTCAGACCCTCAGCAAACTCAGGCAGATCCTACTTCAGAAATTCTCACTAATGGTGCTTTGAAGGCTTTCTTCAAATGTGCAAAATCCAGATACTCCCCTTCACAACAGATAAAATGAGCAATGATAGCAGAAGAGCTCAGAAAGAGTCCTAACACTGCTTTCCCATGTGTCTCCTTCTGTCTGCCCTGGTAGAATCATAGAATGGTTTAGGTTGGAAGAGACCTCAAAGACCATCTAGTTCCAACCCCCAGCTCCCTACACCTTGTAGCCTTCCATGAACCCCCTTAGAAAATGTTGTGGGTTTTCTAATTTCACATGTGCCTTCACAGCTCACATCAACAGAGATATTTGGGGGGTGTGTGTTTTTTTCATTTAAATAAAACTTGTGTGGGTGATGGTAAAAGAATGTGGGAAGAGCCAAGCACTGGAGGACCAGTTCTTTTGGGTGCTCAGCACAGCACATGGGAAGGGTTTCTGTGTGGGCAGCACCACCAGCAAGGAAAAAGGGAGCAGAGCTCCACTGTAATGTGAACAGAGGAGGAGGAGGAGGTGGGAGGGAGATGATGCGTGTGGATAGGGACACGGGGAAAGCAGTGTGTCCTCAGATGGGATTGAGGAGCGACAGCAGATGGCCTAGTCAGGACTGTATCCATATCCTTGGGTTAAGGGCAATCAGGGACTATCGGGTACTTATCCAGCAGGGAGTCTTTGTTAGGCAAAACTGCCCCACTGAATGGCATCAGGGTATAATTAGCACTCGGGGAGCACAGTCAGGACAAGGCTGCATTTGACCATGTGCTGCCCTGACAGGTAATGAGAGAGGTCTTGGCAGACGCTGAGTTTAGCTGTGCTAAAAACCAGGCCAAGTCTGGCTGTTTCCAGGGATGGAAGCACCACAATCATAATGCCTGAAACCCTTTTGAAGGGATGTTCCTCAGACCAGCCCCACGTGTTTTACATAGGCGGTCCCCACTTCCCTGTTTTCCATTCTTCCTTTAAACCATCTTCTTCCTGCTATTTCGTATGACAAAGGCACCTTGAGGATGTGCTTATCCTGAGCAAACTGAGGAGAGCTGGAGCGCAGGGTGGTTGATGGGAAGAGCAGGAGAGAAGCTCCTTGTGCTCCAGCTGGTAATGGCAATGCTGTTATGCCACTGCCAGCTCTTAGAGCTGTACCCATGAGAGAACAGCAAGGGACACTGGGGAGGAGGCTGTTGGCTGGCATCCCACTCTGGGCACTAGAGAAAGAAGACGCTCCATCCAGGTGGGAGCAGTGGAAGACTCTGGGAGTACAGGCAAGCCAGCAATCTTTCAGGGCATTCAAAACACCAGCTGCCCCCAGTCCCACCGTTGTAAGGGCAGTGGCAGTTCGTCATGGCTTGTCCGTCCTGCAGCCAAATCTGCTGTGGAAGCTCCTCTTTGCCACTGGCAGGTGGCAGGTGAGGCACCTGGAGAAAGCAGGAGAGGAGAGGGTAGTATGGGGCCAGCCGGGGGATGGTGAGGGATGGCCAGGGATGGATGGTGAGGGACCACCAGGGAATGGATCCCAAGGGATGGTTGGGGATGGATCCCAAAGAATGACCAGGGATGGATGGTGAGGGATCACCAGGGAATGGATCCTGAGGCTCCACCAGCGGATGGATTCTAAGGCTCAGCCAGGTATGGATCCCAAAGAATGGACAGGGATGTCTCCCGAGGCTGTGCAGGGCTGTACCCTCAGGCATGGCCCGTGCAGAGCTGTCTCCCTATGCCATGCA
>VXAU01000639.1:2524128-2605530 GCA_013399695.1 Formicarius rufipectus
GGGGTCCCTCGGGGCATGGTGCAATATGTCCGCCTGCAGGGCCGGGGCGGGCTCGGCCCGGAGCGGGTGTCGCTCGGCGGGCACCGCAGGTGAGCGGCCCCGGGTCCTGCTCGGGACCGGCCCCCGCTCCGCTGCCCGCATCCCCCCCGAACCCTTTTGTTCCCCCTGGAAGCTCTAAAAGTAAGTTGCAGCAGGCCCGTGAAATCGCGCCCGAAGCCGGCAGTCGCAGCCAGCTCGTGTGCAGGCAGGGTGGTGTCAAACCGCGGATGGAAGGAGGTTTGTTGTTGTTGACATGGATTTGGATGGGGAGTGTTATTTAGCTCTTGACTGTACACATCAACAACCATTCCCCCCCACCCCAGGACTGTGTGTGTAGCTGTCACTTAGCAACAGGTCTGTGGGGAACTTTGCAGGTCCACTGCCTCCCCAGTTCTGAAAGGCAGAAGTAAATGAGCTAAGGAGCAAGAGTGCAATTAATAAAAACAGTACCTGGGTTCTTGGGTACAGCCCAGAGTTGAAATACCTAAGTGGGAACAAGGCAATTAAAGTTGTTTTGAAAAATGTATTTTAATGCAGTTGGGTATGAGTGATTTTGTATCAGGTGGTCCCTAGAAACTACCCAATGGGTTTGGGGGCCTTTTTTCCCCCAGGTGTTATGAAAGAAAGGAATTAGATTGTTGTTTACTTGGCAGTGGTTGGAGGTTATTTTGGTGCGTTATGTTTCATAACCTTTCACACTGAAATCTCCTAGGCCTCCTGGGTCCCTAAAGAGTAGCTCTACTTTGCTGTGTGTACTCTATACCCTTCTGATTGCCAGCAAAGCCAAATGTTGACATTGTAGATTAAGCCATAATTGATCTGAAAACTAGTAGCAAGACTAGAACTTGGCTTAATGACAGTAGTACAGGAAGAGTGCTTGAGCACTGCTTGGTTTGTAGATCAACACTAGCAAATAGGAAAGTCCACCACTGCAAGTTTAGACTTAAAAGAAATCTGTATGTTTAAAGTTGTCCTTAGGAGTTGCATGTTCTGCCAGTGCAGAGCAATGAGCTTTGATAGAAGGTATTCCCTTGATAGGAGAGGTGATACAATAACACTGTGGAACAATAGTCCTGAACCTGAACCCTCAGAGAAATTCAGAAATCTTTTTGTACAACTCTGCTGAGTAGGATCAGGGCCTGTTGTCTGTTTCACAGGAAAGGTAGTCCTGCCCCAGCAGGGTTGTAAAGTAGGGATGAAGGAGCAGGAGTCTGGAACTGATGCCACAAGAGGAAAAAGTAGCTTCCACACAGATCCTCCCTTGGGAGAAGGAATATTGGCCCAGTGGGCAGTGCCATGAGCATTAGGTTTTGTCCACTCCAGAGGTAAAACTGGAAAAGAAACATTCAGTGCTTGTGGAAAGAAGGCAGGGCTGGCTTGCTGGCTCATTAGGGAAAGATGCTCTAAGTGCATAAAGAAGCTGTGTTCCTTATCCAGACCCATTCTGAGGACAGGATGGGCAGGATTTGTGGTCCTTGCTCCAGGAGTGATGTGAGAATCACACCACTCATGACCTCCTAAGTGGGTCGAGTTCTTGCATTCCCTTCCCTCAGCAGTATGGCATCTATCTTAAATTTCATTCTGCATCCAGATTTTGCCTTGGAAGCATCCACATGAATTCTTTATTGTTTTTGTTTTCTTCCAAAAATGTCAAGGGCCAAAGAAATTTTCAAAATGTTCTTTAAAACAGTTTTTCTGAACATTGAATTCACGAATGGTCCAGTAATTTAATGCCCTGTATCAATTTTTATGCTTCCTATCTGGTAGCCAAAAAGCTATAATGTACAAATGGGCTCATTTTGGGCCAGTTCTCCCAGCAGTGGTCAATGAAGACAATTGTGTTTACGTTCTCCTGACTATTTGTGGCAGGATGCCCAGCTGAAACTCTTGTCACGCTCCCAGCACTGTTTGTAGTGGAGGTTTGCACATTAAAGGGTGTTTGTTTTGGTGTTTCGGACCCACTGGGGGAGGGAGGGACTTCTGCCAGTTGAATACAATTGTGCAACAGTGTAGCACACAGATTTTGTGAAAATGTTTCCTTTTCTTCTCATCCTTTCTGTTATCGCTATGGGAATTTCAGCATTCGCAATCTTCAACAGAAAGTGCACCTATTGAGCAGTCCTAGGTGAGGAGTGTTTTTCCAAGTGAAAATAAATTTATGTGTGTTGGTACCTTTTCAGATGATAAATTAATGTAGTTTTGGAATGGCTGTTTCACAACTGGTTTCACTCCTCTGTTTCCACCTCAAAGAGTTACTGCTTTGAGGAGGAACTTAAGCTAAAGTTTGAATTCACATAAGATTTAAATGCTGAGTGATAGCTCTTTTTGGTGCTGTTGTACCTGGACTGCGCGGTCCCAGGCTGAGCCACTGCTGTGCTAGGCAGGCATTTTTAGAGACTGTTTTAAACTGACTGTAGGCAGTGCATTTTATAAATATGCCAGACTAGTTTCTGGTTAGCCAAGAGCAGAGCAAGTTAGTTGTCAAAGCAAATTCAAATGCACCTTTTCAAAAAGAGTCCAGCAAGTGGCTATTATTATAATACATAAAGAGATATAAGAGAGAATGGCAGCACTTACATTGTTAATCTTTTGAAACAATGGAGAGAAAATAGCATTGCAGTTAATCTCTTTTGTGATACAAAAATGAACTTTCCAGCTTAGTCTTTGAACTGAAAGGAAAGAAAAATAATTACTACATCTTAGTGTTTTTCCTATTGTAGTAATGATCTCCTGGATTCTACTACACTTACTGATATGATGATGTAGATCTGAATTTAATCATCTCGTTGCTGAGTGCAGTTAATACACCAGTGTAAGCCCACGATCAGGACAGTCCCTGCCTGACAGCAGTAGCATTCATAGTAATTTGTTTAGTCATTAAGAACCCGTACCTGAAAACTATTAATAGCAGGGTGGTTTTATTACTGCTGTTTGATCAAAGTGTCAGATCGACTGAGCTAGTAAAGAACTGGTCTGTGGAATTTGGGTAGCACTTTAGCAGCACGTGCAGCCTGGACCTTAAGAATTCTGTGGTGTTAAACCCTTCAGAAAAACAGATGTTTATGTGCATTTTAGGAAGGTGGCATTTAGAAATGTGGTGTAGCAGAGTATCTATATTCACAGAGAAAGATATGGCCAACCAGGGTTACTACAGAAAATGTTAATTATGTGGATTTCATTGCTACACCATAATTTTTTCTTAGAAAATTTATTTCTGGCTCGCAAAGGTGTGACAGCAGAGGAGACTTGTAGTTTGACTCTTTGCTGTGACCCAATTAATAGACCATCAAATCTCGTTTTTGTGTATTTGGACATCTTAGAAAATAGTGTGAATCTTGCTACAGTCCTTAAGGGGTTTTCAAAAGGCGGTGGATCAGGTGCTAAATTCTGCATCGAGGGCAATCTGTGTCCAAGCCCAGCAGAGGCACCGAATAATATAGTGGTAAATTTGATTTGATGTCAAAGGTGAACTTCGATACTTGACTCCTCGGTGATGTGCCCTGATCATCACAGTGATCATGTTGTGAACTGCCACATTGAAACAAAATCATTTTATTGTCAAATCCTTGGGAAACTTTGTGATGTATTTGGTAAGAGTTTCTCAATAATTCCATTGCAAAGGTGGGAGAGAAGAAAGGAAGAAAGAAGAATATTGGTCCATCGACTGTCAGTGACTGTGATTCATTAAAAAAATACATATTTGCTTACTTTTCTCACGCGTCTCCAATGCGGTGTGGACTGCGGTGCGTGTGATAAGGCTCCTTTGGATGCCTCCGATGTGCGGGCTCCCGGTGACTCAGCAGACTGCTCCTGTTCATTAGTGCTGGCAGCATTCCAGAGGCTCTGGGCTTGCAGAGAGAAACCCTTTCGGAACATGCAAGGCACATGGCTTGCTTTGGGGTTTGATCTGTCGCCGTGCTCTTTACGTTTCACTTTCTTGTGGCTTTTTGCAAGGGAAATCTCTTTCCCTTCTCTTTTTCCGTGGAGATGCAGAAGTAGGTAGAGCTGACCTCGTTGGGAACATCCCTCAGCCCAAAGGCAGGACAAACAGGTTCTGCAAAGTAATGATCCCCAATACACAATTAGGCTCTGAAAGAGGTTTGCCACGCCAGGCTCTCACTTTCACCTTCCAAGCGACATCGTTAGCACCAGTAAAAGTGGTACTTGAAACCCGATTGAAGTTTCCCTCCCTTCACCCCCAACATCTAAACATTCAGTGACTCAGTAGGTGGAGGAATGAGATCCTTGAGTTGGAAAGCTCTGGAACTCATCTTTATCAGATTTCATATGTAATACTCAAAGTTCCAGAGGTTCTTGGTTTTGTTTATGTTTGTTTGGGTTTTTTTTTCATTATGCAACTTCCCTCACTACCACCTTTCTAATTCAGGCAAAGTTTTTCCTCACAAATGAACTTACAGCCTGAAGGGTCTTCAGTATTCCGTATGATGAGATCAGGTTAATTGTCAAGATAGGTCCAAAGTTATTTTAATTATTAATGCAATAAATGTCACCAATTGTATAAAAAACAGGGAGAAAATAACCTGTAGAATTTTCAGAGGTGATAAAACAAGGTTGTGAAAAGAGAAAAGACACAATTTTTTTATATTGGCTACTGTTACTCTATGTTGCTACATACTTTAGTAATGCTTTGATCCAAATGTTGCAGCAGCTGATGGCTGACACTCTCCCAAAGGAAAACATCAGGAAGTAAGGCTTTCCATATTCTCTCCCAGCTATTCTGACTATGCCATAAACTCATCAGCTAAATGGTTAATAGAAGTTTACTGCTTAAGGCTTGCAGGTTTCCTCTAGGAAAGTTACTTTCATTATTCTCCTCTGAGTTACAAGCCAAAGGTGCTGTGGGGCAGCACAGGTATTTCTCCTGCCCCTTTGCCTGGTGTGCAAGTCAATGAACTGCTTAACGTTTGTGAGATTAAACACCCCTGGTGCTATTGACGAAAATGGATTGTGAAATATGGAAATAATTTCTGGCAGAAGGTCCATGGCCAACTCAGAGCCCCACCCAGCCTTCCTGCTAACAAAGACAGTGCTAACTAGATGAGAAAATGCAATTAAATGGATGAATTTTAAAATCATTGGTGAGCTCCAGTTAGGCAGTTTCTCAGGGCAAGAAAACTGGCTTTTGTCCTCTTCTTCACAGAATGATGGTTGTTGCAGAGCCGAGTCCCCAGCAGATGAAAGCAGAAGGAGCCCTTTTGAAGGCTTCCCCTTTCCAAAGATTCTTGTCTGGTTTTAGACATAAATTTCCTAAAAGTAGTATGACTTTCATCTGAGCTATAAAGACAGGGTTCTTTTGTTTACCTTTAACAAGCAGTAAGCCCATAGTATTTAATTTACTAAAGGTGCTGTGCAGGTATAGAATCTGATGGATGGAATGGGGAAGTGGAAAGAAAAGGAAATGTTTGATATTTGTGTTTCTTTAGATCTCCTGAGTGGTCTTGGTTTGGCAGTTAGGCACTCTGCATCTCAGTGACTCATTGAGATTTAAAGGACTGCAGGATGTGTCAGCACAGAACAGAAATTGCAAAACTTGGAAGTGGGGTTGGGGAACCTGTTCTGCCAAATTCTGAGCTCGCTCAGTTGTGGGTGCAGATGTGTGGCAAGTGCAGTTAAGTTCATAAGGGCAAGGAAAGAATTCAGGATAAACAAGAGAAAACCAGCAAGGGAAGCAGAGAAATGGTGTGGTGGGTAGGCAGGCTTAGAGGGGTTTCATTGTGGAGCGTGTAAACACACCAGTGAGTTTGCATGTGTATTAGGTAGGATTTGTGCAGCAAGGGAAGAACTGGGATGCACAGAGGTATGTGTATCACTGCTGCATTCCACTTGTTTCCTTGGAATTCAGCTAGGAGGGGGAGGTGGGGGCTGTCTCCTTGCCTCTGGGGTAATTTCAAAACCCAGTGAATTGCCTAAACCTTCAAAGATACCTTGAGAGCCTGTGAACCCTCCACCCCTTTGGATTTGTCAGCTTCTATTTACGGCTTGAGCAGAAATCAAAGAGAGAATAGACTAAGTTTGACAGCTGTATCAGCAGTAGGTTTTCTCACTGAGATAAACTGAGATACAGTTGTCAGATATCTGCTGGGTGTTCAGACCACTGTGCTCTTAGGGAAAGGTGGCAGATGGAAGTTCATCAGATTCCTAGAGGGCATGTTGAGGCAACACAGTCTTCCATGGGCAGATAGCTGGGTTTCTGGTGTTGCAAGGGGCGTCAATTCAGATCTTCCTAAAAACAGAACATTTAGTGTACAGTAGATGTGTTTTGCCGTTTTTAGATCTTTGTTCTGTCAATTCACACATCTTGAAAACTGAGTTTTTTAAAGAAGGTGAATACACTTTAGAAAAGCTTTAGTGGCCACAGTTTTTCTAGTTGGGAGTGTAGTTGTTCATGGATATAGCTGTTCTACCACAGCTGTTCAAATGCCCCCTCAAAAGTTTTTTTTTTTGTGGAGAGCAGAGGGTTGTGTCAGTCTCCTTGCAGAAAGCATCCTCTGCTCCTGTGCAGAAGCTCTGTTTTAAATTTGTTAGTTAGCACCTTTTGCTCCATTAGTGGTCTTGTGTTTAATCTGTTAGGACTTTCAGAAAAGTAGATTTATAGGAAATAATCAGTCTTATGTATTCCCTGTATAAAATTATGCCGGGATTACAATGGCAAGTAAACCTCCTGTGGAAAATTATTGTAGGTTCTTGTTGTATATACTCTAAAAAGGTATGTTTTAGGCCTTGCCTTACCCAAAATACTGATTTCTGTTGAAATTCAGTATATGATATTCTAGCGTTAATCCCTGGTAATAACCTTTTCTCTTACTATTTTTTTTCTTCCTAATATCCAGAGTGCTGTTTGAGCCCCAACCCAGACAAGATGTCCAGCAGGGGTGGAAAGAAGAAGTCGACCAAGACCTCCCGCTCGGCCAAGGCCGGGGTGATCTTCCCAGTTGGAAGAATGCTGCGGTACATCAAGAAGGGCCACCCCAAGTACAGGATTGGGGTTGGGGCTCCTGTGTACATGGCTGCTGTGCTGGAATATCTCACTGGTAGGTTTTGCTGAGCACTGGGGAATTAAAAAAGTTAAATGTGTGCTGTGCTGATCACACATCTGAGCTAAAATCAAGGTACCCTCACTCTGCCTCAGAGCCTTGATGACTTTTGTTCTTTCCACTGTTGGATTTGCTTTCACCTATTGTGAACACTTTCCTCCCATTCCACACGGGCAGTCGGGGTTCCCACTAACATCAGTGTGTGTGGACTCAGTCTACATTGTTGCAGTCCTTCTTGCTTTGATTTTGTGCCTGATGACTTTGTTTGGGTTATAATTGTCTGTTAAGCGTATACATGAATTTTAAATAGCTTCTCAGTGTTTACACAGGGCTGCGATTGCTCACGGCCTTGTTTAAGCATTTTGTTCCATTTACAGATTTCTTTTGGGACTGCATGTGCTGTTTGCAATTTGCTTGGTAGAGTTTGTACAAACGCACACTCTTCACCTGCCCTGGATCTACGTGGCTTATTTGCTTACATTTGGAGTCCTCGCTCTGTTCCTCTCATCACATCAGAATGAGAACTCCTAAAATCATTATCTCCTCCTCACAGTACTTACTTGGAGGACAGAAAGTATTATTTTTTCCTCCATTTAGAAACAAGCTTCAAAGGAAGAAAATACTTTGCCTAAAGACACTCACAGCTAGACATACAAGTAAAGATCTTCACATAGCAGTTCTCTCAAACGAGACCTAAGGCATTGCAAGTTCACCCCACAAACAGCATTACAAAAGCAGTCCTCTGATGGAAAGCCCCAGCTGGAATAGCATCAACATATGGGCTTTTTGCAATAATGGTTTGCTTAAAATAGAAAAAAATAGAGAAGAGTAAAACACCAGTTCAGTGACACTGTGTGGCGAGGTTGACTTCTCAGCATTGACCTCTGGTCTAGATATCCAGCAAAAAGCACAAGTGCCAGATGGATTGCTATTTGGAGACAGATTCTATTAGCATGACTAAGGAAAAGCTTCAGCTGGATCTTATTTCTCATAGCAGTGTTTCCTTTTACAGTGCATTTTTTTCTGTCACTGTTCTGGTTGCTTCAGGTTCAGGTGTTTCAAGGGACAGGAGGCTTAAGCTCTGATGGTGTGCTGAGCCTCTGAGGGAGAGATCCAGCTCTTTGTTTGACTTAAGCACAAAGTTACTGAGTGTGTGGTTTAATTTTGCTGCCAGTATTTGAAACTATCAACCTGGCATTTAGGACTATTTTAGATACACTTTATTTGTTGTTGTTGGCTAGACTTCGCGAACGAAGATTTTGGGAATCCCAAGGAACTTTATAATGAATATTGATACTGAAGAACAGAAGTAGGCTGATTCTTATTCTATCAAGTTTTTTCTTCCCCTAAAGATGAAGATTGGAAACACTTGTAAACAATTAATCAATCATTTTTTTCATCAAATATACTTTTTTTTTTTCCTTTGCTTGTTCACATTTTTTCTTTATTTGGGCCTTTTCTTTAAAAGAAAGCTTTTAAACTTCATGGAAGGCCTTAAAAATTAACATTTCCTTCAGCTAGGTTCCTGCTTACAGCAATAACAACTCAAATAAAATGCTTCTTAGGGTGGAGGGTGCTTTGAATGCTTCCCTTTTAAAGAAACAGAGCAATACAGGTGAGCTTAAGGCACTGCTAATGAGCAGCACACTGGTTAACTGTTTGATTTAAAGTGGTTACTGAGGCAGTGATGGTTTAGGCAGCTAAGAAAAGGCTGGGGAAATAAGGGTGTTTAAGTGCTGTGCATCCTGGGCAACTGTCTGAGGACATGAACAAAAAAAGCAAGCCAAGGAAGAGTTCCACACATTGCTTCAGGGAAAATAAAAAAGGGAGGGGGAAAGGAGAGCTAAAGGGTAAAGTACCTTATTTTTTTCTCCCTTTAAATGTTTTTTAACAGTGTTGTTGTGGGTTTTTTGTGTCCTCTGAGGGCTGGGTAGGTAATCCTGCTATCCTCAGGTTTTCTTTAGTTCTTGTGCATAAATGTACCTCAAAGCACAGATACTCTTTTCTTTCCAGAGTTAGTAATAGTTCTATTACAGAATGCTTTGGGTTGGAAGGGACCTTTCAGCTCATCTTGTTCCACCCCCTGCCATGGGCAGGGACACCTTCCACCAGCCCAGGTTGCTCCAAGCCCCGTCCAACCTGGCCTTGCATACTGCCAGGGATGGGGCAGCCACAGCTTCTCTGGACACCCTGTGCCAGGACCTGCCAACCCTCATAGTGAGTAATTTCTGTCCTATATCTCATAGAAATTTATCCTGTTTCAGTTTGAAGCCATTCCCCCTTGTCCCATCACTTCTAGTCCTTGTGAAAGGTCCCTCTCCAGCTTCCTTGTAGTCCTTTGACTGTTTCATTCTGGTGGGGTTTTTTTGCCCTTCTCTTTCTGCTAATTTTTCCCAATCTGTGTAGTATAATTTTTTAGTCTTTAGTGCTCAGCATGTTTTCTGAACTTGAGGTCATTCATCTTTTTCAGTGTAATTCAGAAACACTCCCTTGAAATGGGATGCTTGGAGGGTTTTGGTTTGTGTTCTTTTTGCCTCTTGGCAGTTATTACTTCGCAAAACCAGAGAAATCCTGACTTCTCTCCAGGAGAGTTTTTGAAGATGATCATGTCAGCACATGGTTTGAGACTAAATCAAAGCATTTCAGCCATTTCAAAGTAAAAGCAGGAACGTGACATAATAGGAAGGAGACCAGGTGAAGTGGCATGCTAATAAATTGGCTAAATCAAAAAAGCAATCCTGTGCATCCAGGAAGGAGAGAAGAAATGTAAAATATCAAAAGCAGTTGTAGGACAGAGAAACTTCAGAAAAATATAGGAGGGGAAATGACAGAGATATGACCTAATAGAAAGGAACCTGCTAAAGTTTGAAAACTGGTTCATCAGTGTGCTGAGTATGAAACCAACTCCAGTCCTTTACAAGGTGAGCTGCTAAATTTTGCTGGCCTTTGCTAAAGTTTAACTTTGATGTGAGTCTGAAATTAGCCCATAATGTGCTCACGGATCTGGGATTTTTTTGTTCAATTTGAGAACTGAAGTTTTGAAATGCTTCCAGCTGCTTAGACTTGGAGTTCTGTTCTGGATTCATCTGGAATTACGACTTTATCCACTTTCTACTTTGAGAGTAACTTGGTTTAATCATGTATGTGTGACTACTCCTCACAAAGTAAAAGTACACATTCTGTCATTTCTTGTGTCCTTAGATTTCAATATACTTGATGTACAAACAGGTTGCCCAGTGAGTGTTCTTGTCTTACTTGCTCACTAAAGACTCTTGTTACCTAGAAGTAATATTACATAATAATTCTCTCATCAGCACATCCAGTGTATGCAGTTTGCTTTCTTTAGCCACCTTTCTTCTTGTTGCCTGTTATTTCCCTAAGGAAATAATGTGTTACATCCACTGTAAACAGGATGCAAGTGTGTGTTTTGTGGGTCGATGTGCAGAAAGTCCCTTTGAGTGTTACCCATATCAAAGCAGGTGGATATAGTTCCTTTCTTTACTCTGGAGGAACAGTGTGGGTGCTGAAGGACTGCAGTGCATGCTTCTTGTTTCTTGTTCAGGCAGTGCTTCCTACCTTGCAGGGAATAGTCAGAATATTTCATTCACTTCTTCTGATGCTGCAGAACTAATTTGAAGCCTTTTCAGCATTATCACCAGCTTTATATTGGCAAGCCCAGTGTTGGTAATGCCTTGTGTCTTCTTTCCTTGTTGTATCACTTGGTTTACAATGGTTCCTTGCCTATATATCTTCCCTAATGTGGACTTCAGAAAACTGCAATCCACTCCTTAATTTCTCTGCAAAGTCGTTCATCAGTGCTAGTTAATGTCCAAAAGGAGCACTAGGTCAGGCAAGAGAGTGGCCACAGACTCCATTTGGGGCATTGCAGCCCCTCACATGAACTTGGGTGGTTTGTACTTGTCAGAGCTGGTCAGCCATCCATCTGATCAGGTATGGTCCTTTCAGATGCAGAGGTTGCACAAGATCCAGTATAATCCAAACTTTCTTCTGAACTGAAAAAGATACTCCTTTGCCCTTGAAAAATACTAGTCTCTTGAGCATATTTAAAGGCAGTAAGAACCAGGCCTGCAAGTAATTTCTTCTCCCCCTGTCCCTCATCATCTGTTCTACACTGCAAATAATTTTCATTTGCCAAAATGTCATAGCAAACGAGGAGAAGGAGAAGTTTATAAAACAGCAGGAGCACAGGAGTATGGAAGAAATGAGACTGATTTATATTTGTTATGTCCATAGTGAAGGTAGGAGAAAAATGTCTGGTTTCCCCATTAGTTTTTTTTCCTCAATTGACTTTTTTGTTTCAGTTTGGTTTTTTTTCCCCCACTGTGTACTGTTGATCATCTATTTTGTTAAAATGTGAAAAAAGCTTTTTGAACTCCACAGTCAGAATTGCATCTGAAGCACTGGTACCTGAGTTTTTGTTGTTAGGCTTTCTGATGACACCAGAATCAAATTAATGGAGGTTCATGTGCTGCAGCCTTTGCATTTTCATCTTGATGAGCTTTTGATGTGGAAGACTTCCTTGGGCCACTGCTGACTGGCACAAGGGAAGTCCTTCCTCACTGCTCTCTTTCCCAAGTGCAGGTGAATCACTTTGAACTGCCTTTCACCCCTCGTGTTCTGCTCTCTGCCCAAAATCTGTGCAGGAAACCCAGTGGTTTGCCCTCTTTGTTGAAGTAGATGTAGTGCTGAGCTCCTGCCTAGGGGCAGAGGGGAGCCCAGGGGCCCCCAGCAAGCATGGGCTCAAGAGCAGGTTCCATTCCCAGGCATTCTGAGACTGCTGTAAATAACAGTCCTTGGGGAGTTATGAAATCTAAGAAGATAATTAATTGACAGTGTCTTGATGCTGTTGAAATGTGTATTCACTACCATGATAGTTTCTTCTATTTGAACAGGCAGCTTTAGAAACACTGATCCCTTCTATGGTGGTGTGCCACAAACTGTGTCCCAAGGAGATTTAAAATAAATTAGGAGCTTGTAGGACCTGTGCCTTACCTGAGCAAGCACAAAGATAGCTCTTCCTATCCAGTGTGGTTTTAATATGGATTAATACTGGACCCCAAATACAGCAGGGTTGTTTATGGCAACAGCTTCACAAGCAGAGACCTTTTGAGTATATGAGCATAGCAGAGCTCCTTTGTGATGGTCCTTTTACATGAGACTTGTGGTGCTCTGAAGTGATCTTGTCACAATTTAAAATTGCTCTACTTGTAAGAAGTGTCTCTTTAGATGTAAAACTTTGCACTGTTACCAACTGAAGGACCACCTTTGTGAATTATAAATGCAAGAAACAGTGCGTCTCAAATGTACCTAAATGAAGAGCTTTCTCTCAGTGATAAACCCTTCCTTGGCTCCAGCCCTGTAAGCACTTATGTGTGTGCCTCTCAGACCATGTAGTGCCATCACCTACAGTGGGTCTCCAAATTGCAAAAGCTGCCTCACTGCAGAATTACTGACCCAATTAGGGTCTTGATGCAGTCTCAGTTAGGGTCACATGAGGTACTTTTTGCATCATGGTAAGTGAATTGTTATACATCCCTTGAAGATGTTATATTTTAGGTAGATTTTCCTGCACCTGGATCTAGAATTAAATATTTTCTTGTTCTACAATTAAATATTTTTTTATTCTAGTAAGTAATTTCATCTGTTTATTTGTCTAAGTTGCAATGCAGTAATGACTTCTACTACTATATGTTGCTGTTCAATTTA
This sequence comes from Formicarius rufipectus, assembly GCA_013399695.1. NCBI lineage: Eukaryota > Metazoa > Chordata > Aves > Passeriformes > Formicariidae > Formicarius > Formicarius rufipectus. Next base: position 2,536,950 of record VXAU01000639.1, read on the forward strand.
ATATTGATATCAGCCTTTCTTTTGAAGAATGGAGTGCAGGTGAAATGTAAAAGAAATATGGCTGATTTTGCTACACATTTTTTTTCTATCCTTATCTCTCTCTTAAGCTTTGTAGTTTCTTTTAGTCTACTCAACAAAGAATTGAAGTTAAGTCTTTTCTTCTTGGAATGACAGAGCACAAATGGCTGGAGATCAGGAAGATATCCTAACTCTTTAGAGCAGCACAGTGTGCTTAGCAAGCAGGTTCTTTCCTCAGATATTCTTTAATTTCAGAAGTTCTTACATCAATATTGTAAACTTGATTTTTTTCCCCTGTTTCACCATGAGAGTTATTTAGGATGCCTGAGCTCAGATAATGTTCTGTCTTCAGTCTTTTTTCCACAGTATATTTATGCCTGAATGAAGTTTGAAAATGAAATTCCATGTGGGTTCTTTGGTGCAGTCAGATGAGATGCTCCATCCTTAATATAAACCTCATCAGGGAAAAATAAATTTAGGGGATATACAGTGAAATACGATATTTCTAAAACAAACAGGAGGTACTTTTCTTCCAAATTGCAAAAATGTCTGTGGTGTAGTGAGCCTTGTTATCACAAGATGTTATGGATACTAAACTCTTCTCAATGGGATCAGAAAACAGTTAGACACATCCACGGAAGTAAAATCCATAGGGGAATGAAACAATAAGGTGCATTGCTGAGATGGGAAACCACTCAGCTGCATATGGCTGAAATCAGAGGGAATGTTCTGGAAAAGCTGCATTTCAAGTCTGCCTGTTCCTTTAATCCTCCAGACCCCCTTCTCCTGGGCACTGGCTGAGGTCAGGATGGCAGGCCACATGTGGGCTTTGCTGCAGTGGCATTCCAGAGTCCATACAGCACTTGAATTCTTCCGTGTTTGGAATGACAAGGTTGCAGAGTCACAAGACATGAGTAGCCTCCTGTGCCCTTGAACAGCCAGACCAAAGCAGACATGGACTCCTTCAGGTTGGGAAAGCCCTCCATGAGCACCAGGTCCAACGCAGCTCTGCCAGGCCACCACTAACCCGTGTCCCCAAGTGCCACATGCTGCACTTGATCAAGCCATGTCTGGCAGTGACATTGGTCATGTCTGAGTGCAGTTCTGAAACGCATGTCAGCTGTGGTGAGTAACAGCAGATGTACTGCCAGGCAGAGGAAGCTCCACTGGAAAAGGGTCAAGGTTGATCTGAGTTAGAGCAGGAGTCTTGAAGTCAGTGGAGAAGAACTGGGCTATCTCTTTTTAAATTAGCACTCGGGATAACTGCTGTAATAAATAACATTTGAGTTGAATTCAGATTTCCCTGAAAATTGAACTCTCATACCTTTTACAGATCAATAGTAAACCAAGAAACTGAAAAACAAACAACAAAAAAAGTTAAATAGTGTTGGACCTCATAGCAAGAAAAAAGGGATGGTATTGAAGTGTAGCAGAGAGCTGAAAAGATGTGTGACTTTTGTGGCCTGAACTTGTGTTTTATGTAAACAGCAGTCTGTCATCTACCTCACAGAAAGGCAAAACTTACGAAAACTTGGCAAGGTTAACAACTTCTCCTTTAAGGGGCCTAGTTTTGATACAGCTCAGACACTCAAGACTGAAAGGTTTGAGTTTTTTATCACATGCTAAGAGAATGATTGCCCTGCTGAGAGTTGGGGTTTCATCCAGGCTTGTTCAAAGCAGTAAAATTGCTTGAATTGATTTTCACTGCATCAGATTTCCCCAACTTTGAACCAAGGCTGAGAACTGTTTTATTGGAATGCATAAGAGGGAAACTGGTGTTAAATGGTTCTACCTTCCCTCTTGCAACTGCAGATTCCAGGGGGATTGGGTGGAATACCTGGAGAAGAATGCAGGAAGCTCTTAACAGCCCTGGTTGATTGGAGCTGATTGGGTTAAAACCTTCTGGAATCATGTAAAATGATGCTCAGGTCAATAAAATGCTGATGGGAAGATGATTCATTTCAAGTACAATAAGCAGACTCCTTGTCATGTAGCTGGCTTTGTAGGAAATACATCTTTTTCTCAGTGGAATTGTATCAACATTCATTTTTCTTTGATTTCTGGGTATTGTTGCCAGTTTTCTTTGGAGGAGAGGCTTCCCAATTCTTTTAGAAACCTCTGACTTGTTCCTGTTGGAATTTGTGTCTTCAGAAATTGGCCTCGTGTCAACACATCACCTGTTAGTTGTTAAAGAGTTTAATTTTCAAAGCCATGATTTCATCTCCCTGAAGAGAAGGTGGACAGGGGGATTCGATGCAACAGCAGTGATTTAGTTTGAGATGTAAACCAAAAAAAACCCAGAAAACCAACATTTGGGGATGAACTCAGACCAGTTGAATTGACTATTTACATTCAGAAAGTATTACAGTCTGGAATGCATGATGGGCTAAAGGCCTTGTCATTTAGGCCTGAAAGGAGTTTTGGTCACTAATGACCAGTAATATTTTTGTTTGAAAATGAGGGTGAATGAACTACAGCACTCCCCAGGAGTGGGAGAGGAATGCATTTGCTTTTATTTCCATCCAGGAAAAAAATGCCATTCCTACTGTGCCTGCTTTTTTCTGGTCTAATAGTCATTCATTTAGTTTTAACCTGGTGTTGTTGGCTCCAGAATGTGCAGGTGTTGTGAGCCCCCCAAGCACCGGTGCCCCAGGGAACTGCCGGCAGTGACACACAACTGAGCACGGCCAGAGCCTCTCAAAGCAGAGCAGGAGGAACTCCCCCTGCAAACTGGCTTCAGGATGAGGTTTCTGTGGAGGCTTCTGACATGTCCTGGTTGTGTTTCAGTAGGAAATGCCTTGGGAACAGCTTTTCCTGTGGTCTTATCTCAGGCTTCAATACAAAGATGTCCAACCGCTTTGCTCTTCACCTTTAAAAATATTTAACTGAACTTTTACAAATGTCAGCTGAAGAAAAGCAGTTTTGGTTCAAGTGCTGAGAACAGGCTCAGACCAGTTTTCACTCAGCCATATCCTACTTCTAAGTGCTACAGAGGAGTTCTTCCGTTGATGTAAATGAAAACTACCTTTGGGTTAAATTTTAAGACAAAATGTCTTAACTTTTAGGACTTTCACGTCCCACTTTGATAGTGACTGAAAAGAAGAAAAATATTAATCATGACTTGTACTTTAATAATAGCTGAAAAGAAGAATAATATTAATATTAACCTTCTACTTTAATAATGACTGAAAAGAAGAATGATATTAATCATAACTATATCTTGTAAATCACATTGATATGTTCATTATCTAGTCAGATTTCTAAGGCATCATCCTTTTTTTGCTCAACAGCTGTCCATATAGGAATATATCACATTCTGGCATGGCATTCCTACTTAATTGTTTTTCTTTCCTCATTATATGCTTCTCACAGCATTTTCACTGGTTTGTTTTATATCTGAACTTAAAGCAATACATGTTGTTTTGCACTTTTTGTTTGAAAACATCCAAAAGCACAGAAATATTTCTGCAAATGAAGTACATCTTCACATTAAGCTAAGATTTCAGTATGTAGGAGTTGAAGAATTACACCTTCAAAAGCATAGAATATTAAAAACCTCGTGTATTTTCTTCATCTTTTCTAAAATAGAGCTTTTCATGGTCTGTGGTTCTGTGAAGTGTCTTGTTGCCTGAGTGGTGGTGATGGAATTATTCTCTCGAGGGGAAATGCCTTGAGTAAAAATATGAACCGAATGGAATAGACATTATGCAATTTCCATCCTTTCTGTGAGGCCTCCTGTTTGTAAAATGTTTTGGTCTTCTGGCTGCATAAATGCAAGCTGAGTGAATCCTGATGTCATGGAACCTCTTAACACTTTCTTTTGCCTCAACATTTCTAAGCAAAGTCTTCTCTCTGGACCCTGCTCTCTTGCAGGAGTTGATTTTTCAGTGTCTGGTTTTTTTCCACTGTGGGAAGATTATCTTTAATGAAACAGAACTCTTCAATGACTCAAACCTTTGAACCTGGTACTTCCAAAGGTGGGTCTGACCTAGGAATTCAGACCCAGTCTCAGTTTTAAATACCTTTTCCTACCTACTATTCTTTCCAGCTAAATCCAGAGTGATTCTTCTGGAAATTTGAGTCAGCTCCCTTATAGAGAGAGCTAGATTTTCATCTAATTTATAATTAGTTTAAAACATGGGTGAAACACCATTTAAATCTTTACAATTAAAGTAGCATAAAACAGATGTGAAAGTAAAGTCGGCTGCAAGCGAAGTCCAGGGAAATAGTTCCAATCCCATCTGCATCCACAAAGTCTTCATTTCCAGCATTTGCAAATGCTCTGACCTGTTGGGTTTGGATCAGGTTTGTCTCTGTCAGGCCTAAATCTCAGAACTGTTGCCTGTGTTGGCCTTAGCTGGAGCACCTTCTGGTTCTAAAGAGGAGGGTGCCCCTCTGAGCAGCCTGGTGTGCAGGGCTGGGGCTGGCTGTGCTGTGGCTCTCTCTGTGTGCACAAGCAATACTTGGTTATTCTTGGAGAGCTGAGAAGGCCAGAGGAGAAATTCCAGCCTTCGTGCAGTCCTCCTCCTCCTCCTCTCTCCCTCTCCCAAGCTCCTCTTTTGTGGTCCTCCACGCCGGTGCAAAGCAGTCTGTTCCTGAGGAGGAAGTGGGGCACCTCAACTTCCCTAAAGGACCATTAGAAAACTGTAACTTCAAAATGAGCTTCCTGTCCAAGGAAGAGGGCTTAGCACTTAGAGGAACAGTTCTCCACTGTACGAGGCAGACGTTGGAGTTTTATGAGGAACAAATAAAACATTCCTCTGTGCTTTACAGGCCCAGCACTTTCTTAGAGCCTTTAGTTGCAGCAGGAGGTGCCTGCATGGCTGTGCTGCTCGGTGGCAGGGGGACAACACAGCCCACTGTGGGGCAGAGCCAGACACAGCCTGCTGTCTGCAGCAGAGCTTTCCAGCTGGGACTCAAGATTGAGTGCAAACAGCTCCACTCCTTCTCTGGAAGGGTGGAGATGCTGCTGTTCCTCGGGGACGTGGTGTCAGGCTCTGTGGTGGGGGTGTCTGGTGGGTCCCCAAGGATGGCAGACAGGTCTTGGTCACCACAGGCAGCCAGACCTCACGTGGCTGAGCTGGGCCTAGGGAGAGGGGGAGGAAAAGGATTATGCCAGCTTAGTTCCTTTTGGAGGTGTGGAAGGCACAGGCGGGTTGACCTTACCCTGCTAATCCTGCTTTAAAAATAAATTAAAGCAATTGTAGTCTGCGTGAAATGTTGAGTTAGTTTTGCAGCCTTGGACTTACTATTCTGTCTTTCTGTGGTATAAAGTCAGTTGTGCACTTTGGAGAACACAAAAATAGGGAAAACCTACTGAAATCCTCAATGAAGTTTAATTGTAGAATATCCAGAAGCAGCTGTAAGTTTTCAAGTAAGCTTCATGACTTACTTGTTATGGGAATTAGGATGAAAAATAATTGGAGATTCATGTTCAGTTCAGTCTAATGAGAAGCTGTAGTCTGGCCTGTGTAGTATTACTTAAGATTTACTGTCTTATGGTAAGGGCATGTGGCCTTTGATTTTAGCCTTTTAAATTTCCAGATTAATGTCTTAATTCAGATCTATTTGCCTCTAAAGCAAGCTTATAGGAGGGCTCATGCTATGGTCAGTTATTAAATGGGAAATCAATGTCATACTTTATTGTATTGTTACAGTTTAATATTGGTGTGTAATAGATGTTAAAAAAAAAAGAGACATTTTCTTTATTCTCCTCTTTTCCTTCAAATGTTACCAGGTTTACAGAAGGAAATATGCAAAAAGCAACAGTGAAGCACAGATTGTAGAGGGGGAGATGGGAGGTGACAGCAGTAGCACATAATTACAAAGTCAGATAAACATGTTATGTCATTTTTTTAATTGTTCCCCAGACTTTCTTGTAATTAATTACATCTTTGCCCAGGGCTTGTTGAGCTGAAGACAGATAAGTTAGCAGGTAACACTCCAGCCTTTCACTTCATAGATCTTTGCAGGGGAGCAAATTAATCTTTCCTAATTAAATCCATCATATGCATAGTTGTTAAACATTGTCTTGTCAGGACTGGAAATGTCTTCTAAGGGGATAATTTATTAGGAGCAAATAAATATGATCCATCAATTACCTTTTCTGGTTAGAAACTTCTCAAAGGAAAAAAAAAATCTGTGTGTGTATTTTTAGAGTCCTGACTTGGATGTGTGCTTACAAGCTTCCTTGATGTTAAAAATGAGACTTTGAGAATAGCATCTTTTTCAGTAATGAAGAAGGAGCAGTGATGCAAGCCAGAACTCACAGTTGACTGGTTTGAGGGGAAAAAAACCTCTATAAATTTGTACATTTAGCACTTGTCACCTGATAGGAGAGGGATCCTGAGAGATGAGCACACAGTAGCCTTGAGAAGAACCCTGAAAAGTGGAGGATCTTGGGGAACTGCTTCAAAAGAACAAAAAAATAACTCCAGTTTAAAGCACAAGACTTCAAGTGTGCCTTTGTTCTTTGGTGATTAGACACAGAAAAAGAGAGTGGTAATTTTAGAGTTAGATATCTTTCTGCCTGGATGCCAAACAGCACATTGATTTTTCTTAACGATCACACTGTAATTAAAAGGGGTTACTTTTTCCCCAGCGGAAATTCTGGAATTGGCTGGAAATGCAGCAAGGGACAACAAGAAGGGTCGAGTCACTCCTAGACACATCCTGTTGGCTGTAGCAAATGATGAAGAATTAAATCAGGTAAGAAAATCCTCTGCCATGTGAGGGCCAGGATTTCCTTTAGGGCTTTTTAAATTGTCTTTCCATACAGCTGAATTGTAACTCCAGACCTCTGCTTGCTGAGCAGCACACCAGGAAACAGCCCCATCACTCACTGCCATGCTGCTGTCTAACTGCCTCCAGCCCTCAGCTTACTTCTGTATTGCAGCACTCTTAAAATATGTAAAAATGCCATGGAGGTGTAATCTGACACTTGCTCACAATATTGTAACCACTTCTGTTGGAGTGGGACATTGTCACACACTCTGTAAGGACACTGAGAAAGCCTTGTAGATGCTGTGTTGTTGGTTGGTTTTGGTTTCCCCCTTGCAGCTGAGGACCATCCTGTTATTGTGACCACAGAAGAGCTCTGAACTCTTGCAAGTCTGTGTCCTTTGCAAACTTTAAGATGCCTTTAACTTTGCCACCAAAAGATGGGGTGTTGTTATTAGTGCTGTGGCATCAGCCAGAGTCAGTGGCTGGGATTGCTGTTCCTTTGTGTGAGATGCTGTAAAAACACATCTGAAAAGATACTTTCTCCAAAATTATGTGTCATGATGGAGCAGAAAAAACAGATAATATCCCCAAACCACCCTCCTTCTGGCTTAGTGTGAAATTTGGTAATACTTTCCATTCATCATCACTTTGTAAGCTTGGAGCCTCACTGAGTTGAGCCTGGGGAGCAGTAAACAAGAATCAGAAGGTGGGAGTACCTGAGGGACTTGGATGTCACCTTTGGTATCCTCCTCAGTGGTGAATTAGTCCCAGTTAGATGCATTAAAAATGGGTTACAGTGGTTTTAAATGCAGAACGTGATATATTTTGCCTCTGCTTTTAAAGGCTTGAATGAATACTGATCTTGAACTGCACATTGTTTTGAAGAAAGACTTCCAGGTATAGAGATTTGTGTAAAGCTACCCTCCACTTGGAAGTTTCTTTCTCTAAGAAAAGAAGTGTTGTTTTAAAAATGCACTGGCAGGACAGTTCAGCACTTGGGATGTGTGTTGGGCTGTGCACAGCGTGGCACCCACTGCAGTCTCACACCCTGGACTTGGGGGCCCCATTTGTGTCTCCCAGGCTGCCCTGCAGGAATCTCATGTGTGGCTGGGGCTCTCCTGGTTTCTCCTAGCTGGGTAACAGTCTTCATGGCACAGCTTCAGAGAAACAGATCTTGTGTGAGCCCTTGAGATGCTGACAGGGCCAACCATATGTTGCAAGAAGAACTCACATGCCCTTTATAGTTAAAATCTAGGACGTGGTCAGCTTCATGTCATCCTCTTCACGTCTCTCTTCTTCAAGGATCATGTGGTGAGAAGTTCAAGGCAGTGTACAAAGCTTGCAGTGAATGCTATTTTCTATTTATTGGGGAGTACATGCTGGAACTTGTCATCTACAACTTCTTTTTTTTTTTTTTAATTAGCTATTGAAAGGGGTCACCATAGCCAGTGGAGGAGTGTTACCCAACATTCACCCAGAGCTGTTGGCAAAGAAGCGAGGATCAAAAGGAAAACTGGAAGCCATCATCACTCCACCTCCAGCAAAGAAGGCAAAGTCTCCATCACAGAAAAAAACCGTATCAAAGAAAACGGGCGGCAAGAAAGGAGCGAGGAAATCCAAGGTAATGTGTTTACTTTACACGGAAAGAGTCTCTCCAAGAGTAACTGCGGGAGCTTCGCTCGAGGGCAGCTTTCTCATCACGTGTTGTTAACGACAGTCATTTCACTCACAATAAGCACGGAAATGGGAGTCTGAAACCCCTCAGAAGTCACCCAAGTCTGCAGGACAGGCAGATGAGCCATAAATACTCTACTCTTAAGGCACAGGCTGGAGGCATCAGGAGGCAGGAGAGGAAGGTGTCCTGGGCTGTGCTGGTCACCCCTTACAGGTTTCAGTGGGAGGAGTAGAGAATCTTTCTGATTTGTACACGTGGAGCCAAGGATGGTGTTTCTTTTGCAGAACAACCACTGTCAGTAAGTTCTGAAAGCAGGAAGAAAAGTGCAGGAATTTCTCATGAAACGACCAAGGAATGTGAAAGTTGCCTCTGGGTCCAACAAAGCTGCTTTATTCATTCTGTGTCTCTGTTACTGTTTTCTTGGTCACTCTTTCGAGTTTTTGGTGTTTTCAAGCTGTTGAATTTAGTTTTCTCCCCCAGGACACCTACTAGTTGACATTTCAAGTGCAGTGCTTCCAATAACCATGCACTAATAATTTCCCTAAATCTGGAATTTTTTCCCCTACTTGATTACAAAAGCAGGAAGTCTGTTGTGGGGTTCTGTTTTTCTTCCACACAATAAACTGTATTGTCTGCTTACTATATTGGTATTTGACTAACAGCAAACTCTTGGGGAATTGAAATAGGACCCATGAAATTCTAATTTTCAAAACATTTGTGTAAAGTAAAGCACAGTTACAGCTTCTAAAAGCACTAATATACCCTTGCATCGAAGTCATTTGAGTTGCTCAGCCTCAGATTTAGTTTATGTACTTTGCAAAGGGACAATAGGGAAACAGTGGCTTACTTAATATTCCAGGTGTGCTTTTTAACTTCCACATAGAGATTGCTGGGGCACCAAATGCTTATATGAAATAATTAGTAATGACTTTATTGAAAATACGTATTTTTTTTTTCGGCACCAATTAAGTTTATAACCACAGCAGCTGATTCACTGTCTTCATGGAACATCATGGAACACCTTTTTCAAAATGTTCCTAAGTCTTGTTTTTGTTCAGTAAATCACTTCATTCCTGAGACATGTTATTCCCCTCCAGTGAAGGCAGAGTTGAAAAAAGGAATGGTGGTTGAGGGGAGCTCTTTCTCCCCCGACAGTTTTATTGGAGATGAAAGTAGATGAGGATGTTAAATAAACCAGCAAATTATTCAGCCTATTTCCTTCTACCAGGCAGGTTGAAAGTAGATGTATTCTTCTGACTCTGCCTCTAAGGACACATTACAAAGGAGTGTTTCTAAAAATAAGTTTGTGAAGTCTGGGAGCACCTCCCTTCACAGAGAGAAAATTTGTTCTCTGACAAGCCAGTTTTTACCTTTGAATGAGTGTCTGCCCACACGTACAGATACATTATCTTTGTCCACACAAGCCATTAGAAAGCTGTTAAAAGTTGGGGGCTGTTTATATGTTTCCCTGCAATATTTGAAACAACTCTACTCCCAAGTGTGCACTGTCATGGGCAGGAAAAGGCACCTGTGGATCTGCAGGTGTTGGGCTCGTTTTTCCTCTTGATCCCTTCAGCTCTTATCAGTCACTGTTGGTTGGTCTAAAGGAGAAAATCCAATGCCACTGTTTGTACAGGCATTTTATTGCCTGGTAAGCATTTAGTGCATGTCATATATCTTAGTGTCATTAAACTGTTTTTCTCAGAGCCTTGAGGTAACTAATTAACTTCATTTTTGGAAGAAGAAACAGGGAGAAGTGAGCAAATCAGCCAGTGCTGACAGTACAACAGAGGGAACTCCTGCAGATGGTTTCACAGTCCTGTCCACCAAAAGCCTGTTTCTTGGCCAGAAGGTATGATCCTGCATTTTTAGAAATGAATACCTATTTTTCCATGCTGCTTAGGGAATACATCCCCTGCCCCCCACCCCTTTTCACAGAACATCCAGGTACAATGGACATTTCCCCACTGAGCACTTGAGAAAGTGTATGGTATTAGTTTTTCTAATTCCAAACAACAAACTTCTAGAACATTTCAAAAATACATAAATAAATCTCCTTGTGGCTACATAATTAAATACTCAATTGGAAGGAAAGCCCTTGTGCTGATAATCTATCTCACCTTATTCATAAACAGCATAAGTGTTACAGCTAAACATCTCTCAAAGATGAGACTATTCAAAGGATGATCTGTATTTTTCTAATGGGCAGCCCACTTCATTGCTGATATAAATTTATATGATTTACAGGTTTTTATCAAAACCTCTTTGAGATATTTGTTCATAATAGTGGTTTTATGTTCTGCTTTGTGATTTACAGACATTAATGCTGTGTAATAATGAATGATGCTTTGATGAAAAGCTAGAAGTCAACAATCCTTTTTTCCCTGTGAATATGCTTTGGGTCGTGGGATGGTTTAATACACATACTTATGTGCTTAATGAGAGGATCCTAATGAGCCAATCCATTAAATGAATTTGGTGTTTTATCCTGAAACCTGCCTTTAGTTGGTGATGCAGACTTTTGTTAAGCAAAACAGCATCTTTCTTCTATCATTCAGTAATCAGATCATTGTGTTGTAAGCCATAAAAGATGAGCCATTGTCCATGGTGGAATGTAACTCCTCTGACTCATTTTTATTTCATACTGAGGTTGTTCTCCATTTCTCCTTCCACGGTTTGTTTGCCAAGTTTAACATGCATGAGAGTAACATTTTTTGCAAGACTCCTGATTTTCCACATTTAATTTTACAACTGGAGCCACATTGCTGGTTTGGTAGGGGTTTTTTATGTTACTCCTAGTAGGGGGGTGGCTTTTTAGAAAACTTTTTGATGACTAAATTAGAACCCAAAATTTATAGTCTACATTACTGTTTCAAGAAAGCAAGTCACATCAGACTCCTGGAGCTGATTTTGAGCTCCTTTTAGTCACCATAGGAAATGTGTAATCAGACCTGGTGTTGTGTTCCAGCAAGCCTGACCCAGCAGATCAGTGGGGCTTTGCTGCTGGGCTCAGGGCAAGAGAATCCTCAACTCCAGGGCTGCTTTGAGCTGTGCTGAACAAAGCCAGTGTCTCTTGTAGAGCTTCCCATTGAGTGCCTCATCCTGAGAAATGGACTTTCTGGCTTTCTGCTTCCCTTGGAGTGCAGCCCCCTGAGAAAAGCAGAGCTATGACACAGCCAGCCCTGCACCGGGTCGTTGGCAGCAAGCCCTGCACAGGAGAGGGACCAGGTGTTAGCCTTTTGTTGTAACACATAATGAAAAGAAAAATGGAAAGGAAAGTGGAAACCTGTTGGTCTCCTGTGAGGGAACACTCCCAATCAGATGGATCATGTTGTGAGGGTTAAAGAAGGCACTTGAAGCATTGGCTGCTGAGATCCATCAGTCAGGATCCTTCAAACCTCCTGTGGTGGCCCTTGAAGACCTTCCAGCGTGTCCCTGTGGTTTGCAAACCCCTTATCTTCTAGATCAGAAAAGCCTTTGCTAGATGCAGAGAAGGAAGAAAATAATCTTGGGTTTGGTATCACATAATTCCAAAGTGTTTAATGGGAAAAATCTCTTGGCTCCATGTTTGCAGAAGGGAAGGGCTTTCTTTGCGAGAGTAGCTCCTCATCCTTCTAATATCCTCAGATTTAATTAACTGAAAACACAAATGAGAATGTTGCAAACCTGGCTATTGTTCAGTTTTTAAAATTACTCTTATTACATTAAATTTTTAGATAGCTGCTGACATTTTGCTAGAAATTTCTAGAGGTCAGGAAATGCCAAAGAAGCCTTCAGTTACACCTGTAGAGGTGTATTAGTGCCACTTGAATTAAGTATTAAAATCTAGTTAATATGCAGATGGCTGCATGTGCTGCAGGTGACATCCCAATGGAATGTGCACATGAGCTGGTTTGTTTTTCCTGGGAGGGTCACAGGGTAGAGGCAGAGCTGTGACACCTCAAACCTAAGCATGAGGGTTTGGATGTTCTGAGGCACCTCAGCTTGTGGTCTGCAACAAGCATCTGCAGTTTGCAGTATGAAAGTCAGACCAAAAAAAAAAGGTTTCATGAGTTTTAAAGTAATTTTGTCTGCAATCAGAAATGCAAGGCTTGGCTCAGAAGATACTGGGTGTGCTAAGTGCCATTTGCATTTATTTAACTAACATTTAATTGAAGCACTACCTGAAATTCTGTCCATTCTTCGTTGCACATGTATATGCAAGTTGTGCCTATTTATTTTGTAAGTGGCCCTTTAGGGGATCACTTCCCCTGCCTAACACGTGCCTCATGCTATTGGTAGTGAAATTAAGCAGTGACTCATTGGAGGATTTAATTCTGAAAGAAAACTTCTGATTAATTTTTAATTGGGTTTTGGCACTTGGGTAGCTAACAGTGTATTGAGCAGCAAATGCAGAATTAAGTAAAATAATATTTAGCTGCCAACACACGTTGTCAGTGATGGGCAGCTTTTTAAGCATCTTGTGGTTGCTGTTAAATTGAAACTTTAATTATCAGCTGTTTATTATGTAAATCCCATATATGGGTAGGCTCAGGGATAGATATAAGGTCCAAACCCAAAATGGTCTGCAGCTAATAGACCTGGGGCAAAAACCTGTAGAACACAGAACTAGGGATCAATGAACAAAACATGCTTAGGAGCATACAAGAATCTCCACAAAACAGTCTTTTGGTGTGTGCATGTGTTTTGTTGTTATTTGTTTGTTGTTGTTTTTTTAATTTGAAAATTCATGAAGTTTCTTTAACATTATGATTTGATTTGATTTTTTTTTTTAAACTGCAGTTGCTTGTAGTCAAACTCAAGACTCAAACTCAAGTATGAATAACTTGCCAAGTGTGAAGTATTAAACATTTCCAAGCTATTTGGAAAGGAAGTTTTCTTAGATTTTATTACAGATTCCTGACCAGACCCATACTTCAAACACTGAATTACACTCATTTCTAGTCCAAATCACCCTGGTTTGAGGGAGCATAGTTTACTCAAGCAACATATGCAAATGATGTGAAATTGCAGGCTTTTAAAAAGAGAGAGAAGGTCAATTCATAGAATCACATGAGTGAAATGGAAATACTTTTTTCATAAAACTTCAATATATGGATGGGGGCCTCCTTAAATGACCCATTCACTTGCATGAGTTTCATGAATTGACTCATTCCCTGTTAGTTTATTAACATACACAAAGAGATGATTTGAAGAGTTAAGTTCACAGAACATGGATTGCAAATCAAGAGGCCAAATTCAGTTACTGGTGAGATAAAGTGCCATGCTTAAAGGTGTGTAATGTTTCATAGGTTAGGGCTTTGGACTAGGAGGAAAGCCTAGCTTAACTGCAGCTGATTTCAGGACTTGCATAAATGCATGAGAACTTTCTCTTCCATAGTTGCTTTCTTTCTCCTGAAACAGTAATTTTAAATACATGTTGTAGATGCAAGTATAGACCTTGCTGTAATTAATGTATTCCCCAAATGAAAGAGTCTGGAAAATTTTTTGCACCTTTAAAGTATTTTAAGTTCTGATGATAGTAAACTTGGTGCATGTGAACTCAGACTTCCCAAGAGGAGTTATGAAGCAATGTCCCAGCCTGCTCTGGCCCTGCTTAGGAGCTTCTCCCCATCCTGCAGTCCTGACCTTTGCCAAGTTGGGCATTCACTTCAGGTTGCCTCAAATTCTGGAGTTGTTGTCACATCCCGTGAAGAGACACCCAAAGTGTCAGTATAAGCAATCTGTGCTATCACTTTACACCTCTGAGCACTGCCAGAGAAACATCCTTACTAGCAGGACATGGTAGGATCCTTTTGTCACCATGGCTGGTCTGAGTTTTTTCACTGACTTCTGGTTTTATGTAATAGTTTGTAAGTCTTGCTCAAAATACATTGCCAGAAGTTGAAATCTGCACCTCCTCATATTAGTTCCCATAATTCTTCTTTTAAGAACACGTAGTGTGGCTGTGACAGTGATCTCTAGATCTCTGTGCCATCTTCCTCAGGTTACTGTGTGCCCATGAGAAATCATCTTCATTTTGTAACAAGAAAGAAATGGAGAGATGTGCTTGAAATCCATGTGTGCAGTGAGAGGAGTTAATGCACAGTAATGGGTGGAGTTCAAATCTGTTTTCATAAAGGACTAAAGCCAATAAAATAAAACCTAGAAGCAGTAAGTGTGCAGTATTATGTGCCTGCTGATGGTACCTCACCAGGCACTCACAAAGGCTGCAGAACTGCAGGGAGAACTGAAGTGCTGTGATACAGAATGTGGTGACCACTGATAAGGAAAGAAAAAGGCACAAGTCCCCTTGTTGGGATGGAGGAGTCACTGGAGACCTGCGTGTGCTTCCTCAGAGATAGGCTCCTGTTTGCTGGCTGAAAGGAGGAGGAGCAGCAGCTTTGATCCTGTTTCAGGGCTGAGTGGTCCCAGCACATTCCTGTAATTGATGCTTAAGGAGTGCTTAGGGTGTCCTTCATCTGTACTTGGAGGAGAAACAAAAGCCCTCTGGTAATGCCAAAATAAGAATCAGAAAGGTTTGGGTTGGAAGGGACCTTAAAGAGCATCTTGTTCCAACCCCGCTCTGCCATGGGCAGGGACACCTTCCACCAGCCCAGGTTGCTCCAAGCCCCCTCCAGCCTGGCCTTGGACACTTCCAGGGATGGGGCAGCCACAGCTTCTCTGCCCAACCTGTGCCAGGGCCTGCCCATCCTCACAGGGAAGAATTTCTTCCCAATGTCTAATCTTAACCTGCCCTCCTTCAGCTTAAGGCCATTCCCCTTTGGGGTCTGTCTCTCCACACCCTCGTGAACAAGTGCCAATCCAGCCTTCGTGTAAGCCCCCTTAGGTACTAGATAATGATAATAATAACAACTCCAAATAATGATCAGCACAGAACCAGAGCTTAGCAGTAGGTGCCTTCATGTCCTCCCTGTGTGAACAGTGTTTGAGTCTTGGGTTTGAATTTTGGGGGCAATACCCTCCATTATGACCTGCCTTTTATTTTGCATATTTGTTTGCAGTGATGCTATCTCCATCTGTGTTGCAAAGCTCACTTTTCTGCAGCTTCTCTGTGATTTCCCAGCTGTCCTGTTATTTCCCACCTCATGCTTTTCTTTTCAGCTGAACCTTATTCACAGTGAAATCAGTAATTTAGCCGGCTTCGAGGTGGAGGCCATTATCAATCCCACCAATGCTGACATTGACCTTAAAGATGACCTAGGTAAATGGGGCTTGGGTTGACACAACTAACGGTCACATGGAAATTATGGAACCCAGAATTTACTCTCTAGGGCTTCAGACCTTTCCTGAGGGCAGAAATTCCAATCTTGCAGGTCCTGCTTTGTTGAAGAACTATATTCAAAATGATTGTCCCACCAAATCTGGATACCCGCAGCTCTTGCCAGTCTTCAGGCTGATTGCAGTTCAAACAAAACTTTTAAATTCTTTTCCATAATGCTCATATGTGACTGTTAGCTATTTTGTGGGGGGTTCTTATTTGGATACTTTGAGGACTAAAATACTTTTTTGTCAGGTTGTTTTCAAAATAAGCAGTTTCTCCATTCTACCTGCAGTCTCAGGGATTTTTTCTGATCCTTAGAGTAGGCTTAAAATTTTTAAAAGGCATTATTAAATAATTAGCTATCCCCAAATCTTTCCTGCCTTGATTTCATGTTTAATTCAATCAAATCATTTGTTTCCATTATGCCTCAATTACTGCCTGTCACTCAGGTGCAGCTGAAAACAAATACTGATATCATACCAACAGTGAACTGCCATAGATGGTGAATTGCTTTTAAAGCTCCTGTCTTGTTCCAGATTGAAAAGAAATCCAAAAATTCCTTCTTCAACAGAAGTGTGTTCTTCAGCAAAAAGAAAAATTACCTGTCATGCATTATGTACTGCATTCCCTTTTATTTGAATATCCTTATTTGGTTACAACTGCTGGTATCTTCTTCTCAAACTTCCTTAATGGAATACAACCCATAATTCTACTACTGCTGCATTTCCCCAGGGAATGTACAAAAGGAACTTAACAAGAAAAAAGATTTAAGAAGGCTAATTTTTAAATCAGCCTTTCTCAGAGATACATATATCTTTACAAGTGTCTCAGCCATTCCAACACATAATTAGAAAGCATGCCTTACCTTTAAACTATAAGAACAATCACTTGTATTTTTTAAGGCAAATTCACTGCAACGGGGGCTGCAAATAAAAGGTGTCCTCTGCATGAAGGAGAGTGCCACCTTTAGAAACAAAGTGATTAATTGCTTTACATGTGAAGATTAGTGCCTGTCAGCTTATTGATGCTGACAAAATGGAGAAACTAATTATTTTGTTTGGCTTGATGATCCTGAATTTCTTTTTTTAAACAGATTCCATATTTTAATGTCATGCTCTGTGGGGAACTGGTTGTTCTAGGTTTCTGCAAAGTGCAATGGGGCATTAGCTGATTTTAAAACTTTGGAAATGATCTCATGTGATTGCTCTGACTTGTCATTTTAACATTCATTTGATCGTGTCCTACTCGATATTCCTTTTCCTGTTCCCTACACCCCTTTCTCTACACACACCTGCACACACAACTCAGCACTTGGCGCCAGGTTTGGAGATGTGAAGGTAGGCCAATGTGGACGTTGGTACATGTGTCAATGTAGAGCCTGTGCTGGGTCTCTGTCCAACGTGGTTGATCTCCATCTGTTTACCTGTTGTAGTTGCAAGTTGTACAGGCTGACATTGCCACGATCGACAGTGATGCTGTCGTTCACCCGACAAACTCTGACTTCTACACCGGTGGTGAAGTAGGTAATGGCAAGTTCAGCGCTGCCGAGTTTGTATGTGTGTGCATGGTCGATCAGCAGCACCAGCTTGTTGTAGCTAATGCAGATCTGCATTCATTTCTCACTTCCAGCAGTCCTGACTGAGCAGAAAAAGAGAGGGATGGTTGCAAAAAGCCAGTAGGTGTTCTTGGGTTTTGTCCCCAGATCAGCCTTTCAGAAGTAACAGCAGAGAAGGCAGCACCAAAATTTGGTGGAACAGTGTGGTCAGTGCAGGCACCTGAGCAAGGAAAACCAGTTGCCACACTGTTGGCTTGACATGGAAAATGCCTGGCTTGAGCGTGGTTTGAGTCTTGATCTTTAGATCCCTAACCAATCCCAGTACACCCTCTCCATGCCAAGTTTCAGATGTTCACATCTGGATTCACATGCTGGATTTAGTCTGCCTGTATTTCCTGAACTCTCATGGTTAACCTTATGGACCGATGACCTTCCTAGCCCTGCTCGGTGGTCCTTAAGCCCACAGTGATGTGACATGTTTCTCAGGTGGTTAGTCATCTGAGCTACACTGCTGAGAGAAGGCACGCTAGAGAGCATGACAGACCTCTTAATTCAGCCATCACTGTCCCCTGAGTAACTCTCATTTCAGTGGTACCTCTCTCTGCACACAGTGTTTTGAAGGATTGGGTTAAAGGGTAGCAGTACTTCCATTGACCTGCCTTGGTAATTTGAGGAGGCAAATCCCAGAATGCAGAAGTTGCTGGTAATGCTTAAAACTGAGTCAGCTGATCCCAGCCTCTGTTCTGCATGTCATCTTAACCTCACCACTGCTCTGCAGATGGGCTCCCTCCACCCCCAGGCCCGGGTTCAGAGCTGGCTTGGAGGGACACGTGTCCTGCAGCAGAGCTGGCATGTCCTACACCACCTGCTTTTCCTGAAGGGGCTGCTTTCTGAGTAACACGCAGAGAAATGTAGCTCTGGCTGCTTTGTGGGCAGGAGCACTGTGACCTGGCTGGTAAATCATATGCAGAGACATTAGAGTGTCCTAACAGCCTGTATCTGAAGAATATGCTTCCAAAGTCTGTCAGACCCATTTAGCCAATGTGCCTGTCTCCTGCCCTTTGATAAGGAAATGCTTTGCTACCCTGAAGAGAAAATTGTCTCAAAGCTGGACTGCTCATTCCTTAGTGTAGGTTCCTGTTGCCTCTGACTGCTGTAAGAAAGAATAGAAGTGCACAAATGCTTAGCTTCCAATGATTAACTTTTACCCATCTAAATTTTTTATTTTATTTTATTTTAATTTTTGTTGGTTTTTTCCCCTAACAATTTAAATGTACCGGGGCTTATCCTGAGAATTTTAGAGCCTAAATTTCTGCTAACGCTGTTTTCAACACTGATACCAATGCCTGCTTGGAAAGCATGAGATAATGATCTTATTCTCATGGGAGTGACACATATTTATGCCTGTGAGCAAATAAACTACTAACCTTGAGGCTGTGAAGCAAGACTTCCACCAAGAAACTTGCTAATGTAGTGGAAAATGATTAAATGCAGTCTGTCCTTTGCCAGATTTAGCTAATTTACAACATAGATCTCAAGTATGATTTCAATATAAACTCTCAGTATTAAGCAGAAGAAAAGCATAATTGAGGAGTAAATGCAGAAAATCTCACTGATTCATATTTTTGCTCTTCTTTGTACCAGATCTGCAAGAAGAGAGCTCAGTGAAATAAACTGACATGGTTGTTCATTGCTTTTAATTATAAATTCATTCCCAGTAGAAGGGAAAAAGCTGATCCTTCTGGATTGAATTAAACCAAACTAGGCTAAATTCCATTAAATGTACAGCAGCTTTGCAATGGCAAAGAAATGACCTACTTAATAGATCTTTGCTGTTCCTAGGTTCTGCACAAGGCTTAATTATGTTTCCCTTTGAAACAAGAGAAATTAAGGATTATGAATGTCATGGGGTTTAGGACTGATCAGAGTTCATGGACTCAGGGGGAATATAACCAGAATATATATAAAAATATAAATGGGAATGATATGGAAGTACAGCAGGCCTGTAACCAGAGTGGAAGACTTTCATTCCCTCCCCATCCCGTCTGGGTCAGTGATGTTACAAGACCCCAGGCTCAGCAGAGGGCATGGATGGGGTCTGTCTCTGCCTCTGAGGGGCAGAGGGCTCCCAAGCACCTCAGTGCTGCTGGGGATCTCCTCTCCCAGCACACTCTCCCAACACACCCACAAGTGAAGGCACTACTATCTTCTCTAAGAGATTTTAAGGTGGTCCTTCCACTCGCTTGCACTGCCGTAGGTAACTTGAACTATCAGAAAATTCTTAGTGAGGAGTTTGGCTGAATAAGTAGAAGTACTTTGGCTGAAGTGTTTCTAAAAAAGAGCTTAAATGAGCACAAAGAGCAAATTACACTCTGCTCTACACAGCCTGACCTTGCAATCCAGCTTTTGGCAAACCCTGTCATGAACCAATTATGAAAAAGCCAGAGGAAAGGCATGCATTTTGTAATTGTCCTCAGCTTTTGTCCCCCAAAAGCAATAAACTCCAACTAACAAAATAGAGGCAAGGTCACAGAGTCAGTTTTTGAATGGAAAACAAACGCATTGTTTTCAGCTTTTTATCTCCAGTTTGGAAGAAATTTAGCAAAACAAAAAGCATCTTGCAGTCCTCTTAGTTCTTAGAGCTATAACTCGATTTAGTAACCTGAATCTTGAAGGAGGGGCTCCCCTTCCTTGAGCATATGGTATGTGCACTTCCATCAGAAAATGCATTTTTTTTCTTTCTTCATCAGTGAAAGTAAGGGGTGTCACCAAATAAGTGTCTAGATCTTTATTAGAGATCCTAGTTCTGAACTTTTGGAAATCGGTTTGTAAAGCCATATCTCAAATCAGAGCCTTTATGATATCACTGCTTGTACTTATATACCTTTGTAATTAATTTTGTAATTATTATGCACAGTGCAAAATTATGTGGGATGCCTTATATAGTCAGGAAGATGCTTTCTTGGGCTGTTCTAATATTAATATTTAAAACTAGAGCTGCAAAATAAGATCTAAACCATTTAGTGATGGACTGCCTTTGTAAACAGCATACCTTTGGGTTGCCCTGAAACACTGCACAGCTCTTCTCCTGCCAGAATGACTTTGTCCAGCTCCTTAGCTGTAGTTAGAGAAGTTCATTGGAGGAATATGTTCCTTAGAGATTCTCCTTATTTCTGAGGCTCTTCCTCTTGGTTAAAGGTGGCTCAACAAGCTGGGCAGTTACCAAGTAAAGCAGCCAGCTGCACTCACGAGACTGTTTCATTCCTGGGGCCACCTGTTGGGGTCAGGGACCAAGATCAGGTGAGTTTCAAATTCTTATTGTGGCAAATGGCTCTTTGAAACAATTTGTAAGAGAAGAGGGGAAATGAATCTTAGGGGAAGGAATTATGAACCTTCAACCACTCTTGAGCTAGGACATTCTTCTGGAACATTTTGCACTACCTGATGGTCATGATAAGGAAGGAGGTAGGGATGCCATGTCCAATGTTTTGGCAGTAAAATGAAGTCTGAGAATGTTAGCAAGGGATGCCAGTGTGAGGTTTTTGGGTTGTTAGGGTTGTCTTTTTGGTTTTTTCTTTCTGTTGTTGTCGTTGTTGTTTTTAATGACTAGCTAATTCTCGAGTCCCAAAAGGTTTAGATCTTACTTTGCAGTCCCCAAAAAAAACCCCAAACATTTGGGCAGAAAACTCTTAGAGCGATGTAATGAACAGTAACAATGATCACATGTGTGCTGTGGAAACCTGAGAGGGGAGGAGTAAACTCTCGATTCTCTGTTCAGGGAGCACTTTGGAAAAGAAAGGCGGCAAGGAGTTTGTGGAGGCTGTCATTGAGCTCCGCAAAAAGAACGGCCCGTTGGACATTGCTGGAGGTGAGGTTGCACTCCGGGACCCCACCCCAACCCCAGCCCACCCCTTTCCCAGCCCAGCTCACACTGCCAGGCTCCCTGCACCCCCTCTGGGTGCTGTTTGTGTTCTCCACGGTTAAAATACCCACGTTGCATCCTAAGCAGCCTTTCCCCGAGCCCTGTGATGTCACGGGGCACACAGGTAGGTGGGGAATGTTGCTCGTTAAGGGCACCGCTCAGCAAAGCAATTAATGAGATGCTTGGGTTCGAGTGCAACTCTGTTAAACATCTGCTTCGCTGAAATGCCTCCGACTTTCACTGAACTTCAGCACGTGCTTAAAGTTCAGCATCTGCTTGGGTACTTGGCTCAGTCAGTGCCAAAATCATCACTATAAAAGCTTATGACTTTTTGATGCCTAGTTATCAAAATTTATGTCATATCGGAGAAAAATCTACTAGAGGAGTAATAAAGTTTGATAATGGCAATATATAATTTTACACCATCTGTGAAATTGCTGATCCATGTTGTTCATATAGAAGGCTGATTCTGCCATCTGTGTTTATGCTATAAAAATAAATACAGTGTGTGCAGTTTTGTAAATGAATCCTAACTACAGCCGAAGGGGAGATGTAAGAATTCAGCTCTGACAGGAGAAATTACAACTGTTTACTTCTGGTGCTTAATACTTTGGGGCTTTTTTCCTTTACTTCTTAAAATTTTTATTAAGTTTTTCATGGAATTTTTGTTCTGCAAAAATATGTAGAGTCAATTACTCAGGTTTTTGGTTTTTTTTTAACTTCTCTATATTCCATACCATTCCAGACTAAACTGCTCCAAATAGGTGGCAAGTTGGAGAGCATTTTTTCTCTGCTCTCAGTGCATCCCTCAGATCTGGGGCTACTTTGCCAGTCTTGCCCCAGGGAGCTCTGCATTGCACTGGGAGAAGCTGCCTGTGATGAACTTGTCGGAGAGCTCTAGAGCAGAACTGACACACATCAGTGTCCCAGCCCTGTGGATATCCAGTTTTCAGATTCCTCAATGAGATGGGTATTCCTTTAATCTACCAATAACCAGGATCCCCACCTGGAATGTAACTAGCACAGAATGTGTCCATCTTTTGCTTCCCCTCTCAGGGCATTTGCATTTGAAGCAAGGGACAGCTGCTCTTGGTAATGAACAGTTGTTCTCATCAGAATCCTAATGAGTTAATTAATGACTACCCTAGAAAACAATCCCTGAGAAATATTAAAGCTGGTGATGTGTATCAATACAGTATTTTATTCTTTCAGGATGAAGATGATAGCCACATTTCACATCTGACTAGAGATATGTCAGCTGCTTTTAATAGATTTTTCTTGGATTTATGATGTATTCTGAATCTGCCAACACTTTAGTTGCACATTATGACAAATTAACATTGCCTAACACTGAGGCTATTCAGCATGTTGGGACTCTGCAAACCCATAGGAACATGAATGCTTGTGCTTCCATTGTCCTTCAGAATGTTCTGGTTAACCCCTGGTCAGGATGCCATATGACAAAGTCTATTTTCTCTTTCCTGCAGCAGCCATGGGATAGTATCCATATGTGGTGATTGTGTGCCAAGAGTTATTTCTACTATACTTAAATAACAAAATGCCTCGTAAACATTCCAGAATGGAGTAGAGGCTTTCAGACCTCTAAGCACCTTTGCAAAGCTCATTTTTAATTTTTTAAAAAAAACCACCTTCCTGTTATTTTTATTATGTTTTTTTTGAAGACATAAGCTGCCATTTTCTACTTACACTTTTGTGGGGTATTCTAGAGGCTCTTTGTGAAGGTTCACTGTGTGCTCATGTGAGACTTCAGCTGGATGTGTTTCTTCCCTCGATTAGGGTGGTTTTCTCCCCCACCTCCTCTTTTTTTAACAAACCAAAGTTACAAGTTCTTATTTGCAACCACAGCCCTGTGAGTTTGGAAAAGGCAGGGATCCTCCTCCCCTGGTTCCTGGCAGGCAGAGCACAGTCTGCTGTTTCTCCCTGATGGGAAGTGGTGAACCCGGAGCATGTTCTCCTGCAGAGCAGGCAGAGAGTCCCTGTCTGTCAGCAGTTTGTAGGGAGGCTCTGCTGCATCTTCTTAGTCCCTGTGTGCCCATGGTCATGTCGTGGTGATAAGATGTGATTAATACGGTTAAAATTCTTCTTCATTTCTTTGTACATACAAGTCCTGACCTGTTGTTACATAAACATTGCAAATCTGTGTGTCCTCTCCAACCATCAAGAATGTGATGAAAGAGAGTAACTAAACCCAGCATTGTTCATGTGGGCTTGGATGACCCAGACACACAAAAAAGCTCAAATAAGGCCAGGCCCAAAGCCTTGAAATCACATAAAATGTCTTCATTCCAGTTACTCAAAAACAAAGGTGGAAATAAAGCCAAAATCTTAATTCACCTCTTTTCCAGCCTTCCCTAGGGGTTTGCAGAGCACTGGTAGTCTGAACTGCTCCAGTCTGGGCTGTGGTGTATTCACAAGTGAGCCAAACAGTCTGTACATTTACCAGAAGCAGCTGAAGGTCACCCAGTTTGGACCTATATCTGCCTGTCCAGCATCCAGATAGTCACTGTAGCTCTGTCGTAAACCAAACCAAAGGAATATCATCCCTTGACCAGGTTAATGTTCTAACAGATACTGCCCTTTGCCTTACACACTCCTCAGCTTGAATGTGTTTTCCTCGATGCCAGCCCTGAATTCTTGCTCTCCCTAAAATAAGCTTTATCTTAGCTCTGATTCATAAATTATCACAGCAGAGTGCAGCTGGAAATGGAAAATACAGTCTCTGTAATCATGTTGTCTCTTAAGGCTGTGTGATTTGTAATCCAAAACATGCACAGGGGCTAAAGGAATGTCTGTTGATTGTTTGCTATTTTAATCACATGTGCTTTCCTTTAATCCTAAGGAGAGGAAAGCAATTATGTTTCACTTTCGATTCTTCCTAGCTGTTGTCAGTGCTGGCCATGGACTGCCTGCAAAATTTGTGATCCACTGTAACAGCCCAGGTTGGGGCTCAGACAAATGTGAGGAGCTACTGGAAAAGACAGTGAAGAACTGCTTGGCCCTGGCTGATGAAAAGAAGCTGAAATCAATTGCATTCCCTTCCATTGGCAGTGGCAGGTAAGGCTGTTGAGCAACCCTGGTGCCAAACAGGTCACATTTTCTAAGTGCCATCCCATGTTCCTGTCCCTTCCCATGTACAAACCCCACTGCTACAAAGCTGACCTTTTTCTTCTTTGTTGAAATCAGTTCCCTAAAAGGTGTGTTTGCTCTCAGTTTGCTCAGGCTGTGCATAGAGTGTTCTCCTGAGTGCTGGGTAATCTTGTAGTGATTGATCTCTGCAGAATCTTAAAGCATGCAAATAGGATAAAGACTTTCAAGAGAATGTTGAAAGACTTTTCAGACCATCAGTTTGTTCATATACATTGGGGATGTGGAGGAGAGCATGAAGAAAAGGGGTCTGCTTTGAATAGTTTTAGTGCATAATTAAACTTCCTGCACTGTATGTCATAGAACAGCCAGAAGACATGACTTGGTGTTTAAGTAGCAAACCTGAAGTGCCTTGATTCTCAGGATGTGCAGAGTCACCTCAAACTTTCACTCAAAATCCATAAGCTGAGTTCCATGCAGCTTACATCATGAGACTATTTCAGTAAAAAAAAAAAAAAAAGAGACCTTCAAACCCTTTGCCAAGGTCTTTGAAAGCCAAAACCTAAAGTTCAAGTCCTCTGGCTTTGTGCAGGCTGCTCAGTTGGATCATGTTCTTTGGAGTCTGAGTATGGACTGACTGCACCTTTAATCTGAGGCTCTTGGGATTGGGGTGCAGGGGCAGGTTTGGAACTCTTGGTGCTCAGGGATGGCTGGGTATGAAGGGCCAAATCTAGGCTGAATTACACAGTTGTGTTTCTAGCCCTGAACAACTGCCCCACTTGAATTTGCCATGAAAGAAGTTGGCTGATGTACAGCAAGAATATCCTTGCCATTGTGCTGTGTTGCAACAGTGGATTAATTCCTGCATGTTCTGTGGGCTAGAGCAGAAATCAGTCTCTGAGCTTTTGGGTGAATGACAATGAAGAAATAGAAGTTTCATTAGGATAACAAATTTAAGCCACTTGCATCAGACAGATCTCCAGCTAAGGTTATTTTACATGGGTGTCATTTTAAGGAGATAATTTGAACAAACTTTGCAGAACAGTGGAGAAATACAGCAGAGGGTTCGTGGTAACCTGGTGAATTAGCTGTCAGGGTCACAGCTGGTCAGTCCACAGGGAAGCTCTGAATCACTCTTTGGGAGAAACTTGTTCCATGGCCTGTAGTGTAACTGTGGAGTTGGGCATGTAAAAGTGAGAGTGTAAAGTACCTTCCACAGAGCCCTTTCCTTCCTGGATAGCTCCCAGCAAGGAACCTTTCCCAGCCCTTGTTGTGAGGTAGGTGATTGGTACTGGAAGATGATGAAAGCCTGAACAATCAGCAGACTGCCATTCTCTTGTAAAATCTGGGTCCTGACAGGCAGGATCTCTGGTGAGTTCTCAGCTTGGCATGTACATTCTCACTCAGCCAGTTCAAGTGGTGCTTTTAAAAGATGGAGAGGCATCAAAAGGTCTTGAGGAATATATGAGGTTATGTATTTTCCCTTCTTTCTCTTAATTAGAGATACTCAAGCATAAATTCATTTTGGAGAGAGCAGAATATATTCTGTCAATACTCTCTACTTGCTTTTATGAACTCAAAAACATTTTAAAAAATAAAAGTAAAGCTTTAAAAGATAGCAAATGCCAAAGACACCACATGTATGCAGCTGTTGTAGTACAGACATCTGTCAAGCAGACATCACCCAATAAACCCACATAAACAGTTTCATTCTCTTTTATAGTTGAGGAATGGGATTACATGAGGGCAGTTCAAATAAATCACAGGGGGAAATAAAATAGCATTCACTGGGCCAGATGCTCAACTACAGCCAACTTGTGGAAAGCACAACTTGGGTGCTGTTCAGAGGTAGCCTGGAGTTCAGTCTGGTAGGGCCAGCAGGAGGAAAGGGAGAGTTAGACATTGAACATGAAATCATCCCTGGGATAGGGATTTCATTCTGAGGCTCTGAGTTTGATCTGAATTGACACTGCTTTGGCTGAAGTCTCAGATTGCCTTTTGACAAGAACTTAGAGCAGTAAATCCACGCAAGAGGCTCCTGTAGCCTGCAGCCCCCACGTGGCCATCAGGCCAGCTCCTCTCTGCTGATTTCTCTGTCCTCCTTTCTTTAGGGACAGCAGTCCTGAGCAGTGTGCTGTCACTGCCTTCCTTTGGCCAGGCCACTCCTCTCTCCTGTGCCCTGTTGTGACCACCCTGCTGGAGCCCTGGGCGGTTGTGTGACTTGAGAGTTCCCTGAGAGCAAGTCAGAAACAGTGTAAACCCTGATTTTGGTGCTGCCCTGCATGACAGTCTCTGCTCAGGAACAAAACTCCTTGAAGATCTCTTCAGGCTATGCCAGGATTTATGTGTATTTATAAGTAACCTGCAAATGCTCAGGTGTGGAGGCTGCTGAGTCTGTGTCTTTTCCTGTGTAAGCTGACAGCAGGAAGCAGCTCCTATGTCAGAACTGCTCTCAGCTGATTAACTTGTCACCCAGCTAATTCCCCCTGACCACCTCATTTGGCTTTGGAAGAGTACAAGTTTTTTTTTTTCCACAATGTTTTTCCCCCCCTTTTTATTTTTTTAGTTTCTTCAATAGAAGAAAAAATTGGGCATTTTCAGGTAAAAAAGGAACAGCATGAGCTCTTTCATGCCATCATTTTTGAAATACCACAAGCATTACCTTCAGGCAGCATGTGTAATATCACATTACAGGCAGGACTGCCCTAGAAAAGCTCTCAGAGAGTATTTTCTGGGAAGGCAGTGTGCAGTAAGTTGGCCACAACGCAGGCAGTTGCCCTTCTCATTGTGTGTTGCAGCACAGAACGAGAGGGAGAGTAAAAGAGTTTTATTACCAGGGTGGTGCTGCAGTGGGCAGGTGCTGAGTGATGCTCACCTGTCTATGCCAGAGGAGAATTTAGCCCAGCTTCTTTGAACTGCTGAGGAAACACTGAGAAACTCAGCCATCTGTGTAATCTGTAAATTATTTGTAGTATAAATAGTACACCCTTTATAATGGGGAGCACTGACTACCATGTATTTGGAAGTGCAGGTCAGGGAAGCAGGTGATGTTTAACAGGCTCTTTCGAATTCTTTTTGGGTGCTACTCCTAAGAGTGGTCCTATCCCATCACCCTCAGACTTATTATTGCAGCACATGTCCCTGAGGCTGGGGGAGAACCCAGCACCATGGTCTGGGTGAGTAGCAGTACTTGAGGAGTTACACAGCAACAAGGTTCAGGCCATGTTCCAGGTAACACCAGGTGTAATTTCAGGAGTTTGCCATGACCTGGAAAATCACAGTTCAGGTCATGGCTTTGCTCAGACCATTCTACTTGTGCTTGACCTGTTTTAAGATTAGATGAAGCTTTCAGACAAGGGCTGCTGGATAAAAATGTGAAGAAGCTTCTGAGAAGGGTTGCCAGATTAGGTTCTGAACTTTGAAATTCAGTCACGCACAGTTTGTCATTTGAGAAAGCAGCAAGGTTGGTTCTGTGTCTGTGGCTTCTACAGAGGAAGTGGGTAGGAGCCTCTTCTTTAGGCGTGGCTGGAGGAGCAGAAAAGCCTCTGGTTTCACTTTTCTGCACTTGGTACCAAGCAGGTGTCTTTCTGTATGATTTTCCTGTGACTGTGCTTATACTGCATCATCCTGTAACTAAACAGCAGGTAAGGAGTGTTTCTCACCAGCAAAGTACCAGAACTCACTCTCTTCAGTCTGCAGCTGTGCTGTACAAGTAACTTTTAAAATCTTGTGCTTAATTAACCATTAGTAGTGGTGAGAACACTTTGTGCTTTGGGTCTTTCTATGTTTCATTTTCTATGTCAAGTTCTCTGTTCCATTTTATTTCTTTCTATTGTTCCTTTGCTTTCAGGACAGGTTTAACTGCAGTTCTAGCATATGCACTGCTTTCCTGAACACATCAGGCTCCTGCTTTACTTGTCTGTTAAATGAGACTGACTAATTGACCCATCGGTTATCACAAGGCTCAACCCATTAACGTGGGTGGACTCTCTCTTTTGGGAATGCTTTTCTTCTCTTTGAACGTTTTAGATCTTGCCCAAACAAACAAGTTTGTAGCTTCTAAATCAGCCAGTAAACACTGACTTTGCAGCTTTATTTACCAGGAGTCATTAGAGAAAGCCGGAGCCTTCCCTGCCAGGTTAAACCAGCAAAAGCTGCTTCAGCAAATCTTCATTTTCTTTCTTATTTTGTTTCCTAAATCTCTCCCAGAAACGGCTTCCCGAAGCAAACTGCTGCCCAGCTGATCCTGAAAGCCATCTCCAGCTACTTTGTGTCAACGATGTCCTCTTCAATCAAGACTGTGTACTTCGTGCTCTTCGACAGCGAGAGTATAGGGATCTATGTGCAGGAAATGGCCAAGCTCGATGCCAACTGAGCCAGAAAGCTGCAGTCCCACCCCCTCTGCTGCCCCTCCCGACTCCTTGACTCATTGTGAAGCAGAGCAGCCCTTATTTTACGTTTTGCTCGTCTAGGGGAGATAAAGGTGGGGTTCCTGTTGGTTTGTTTGGGAATTTTTTTGTTTGTTTTGTTTTTCCTTTCTAAACTGTTTTACGTTGGCACTGATAGTTGGCATTACTGCTGTTAATGCACTGTACCCCAGGCATCGTCTGACTTTAGTGTAATCTAGGAGATTTTATAGTTTTATTTTAATGAAGTATGGATTGAAGCAGGAAGCTGGTAGGAGTATGTAGTCTTTTACTTGTGGAAGAAACAGGCCAACCCTCTTTTGTAACTGTGTTGTGGTGCTTTATCAATACATTGAGTGGCGTTCCTTTCATTTTTTAAGAGAACAGATGCTATAAACCTAATTTGTGTTTGTTTATTGTCTTAATGATGAATCTGGAAGAAAAAAAATACAGAAACCCTGTTGTCCTTAATTATATTTACAATTTTGAAACTGTGTGAATTGATTTAGTAAAATGTTTGAACTGTTGCTCTTGGTGTACTTGGATTAATTTTTCCCCAAAGCCTTCATTTTCTAAGTTACCTGGGAGAGGGATGACAGCAGGTCAGAGCCCTGGAAGGTGTGTGGAGGTGCTGGGTCTCTCCCCTGTGCTGGCTGCATTTCTGTGTGCTCAGTGACACTCAGAGTTGGGCTTTTTTCCCCAGAGGGTTCAGACTTCCCAGTTGTTGCTTCAGGTCCTTCTGTTCAGAATCCACCCTAATTGCCTGTTCACTTTGGGAGGTTGAAGCCTTTTAGATCAAGCAAGACTTAGGATTTTCTGAACTACTTCCAGTCATTTAATATTGGCCTGTTTGAAACTATTTTGGTTTTTTTCCAAGTATTTATGAGCCCTGTTTGTTTTGGTCTCTGTAGCACTTGCACAGCTGAAATCCATACCTGCAGAAACCTTTATGGAAGCCACTTGGGCTTCCACTTGGAGAAGAAAAGGAGGTTCCCCTTGTCAAAGCTCTTGCACGAGGATGCTGCTCTGAGGGAGGCAGCTCTTCCTTTGAAGTCTGTAGCTGGTTTCTGGGTGGTGGGGGATGGCTTCTCCATCTCTGGTTGAAAACTTCATGTGCTGATGAAAGAGCCTTTCACATCCCCTCTGGATTGATCCAGAGCAACGAGTGGACCCGATCTGATTGCCTTTTCAGGAAGCTCAGGAATACCAAATATTGAAAATGGGTAACTTGAACTCTTGCAATAGTTTGTTTGGTTGGTTTTTTGTGGGTTTTTTTGTGTAGAGATTCAGTTACTTGGAGCCTTCAAGAGTAGAGCAACATCACCAACAAAAGAAGCCAAAATTTAAAATATAAAATAAGTATGTAATTCTGAATGTATACCCAAAATTAAAAGGAGCAAAGGGTAAATTGATTTTGTGCCTCAAATACATAGAGTATCTTACCAGAATATGGGCTCAAACTTCAAATATTTTAATGGCCAAATGCATTTGGTGCATTCCTCAGAGACAGCAGCTCAAGGGGCAATAAATGAAATAATGCAGTAATTCAGCATTTAATTGTGAGGTATCTCCTACTGCAGTTGCATTGATCCTTAGAGAACTGAACCTGCACTTTCCCCAGCTTTCACTAGATGTCACTAAAAGATTTAGAAAACAGTCAAAACCATGGGGGAGCAGCTACCTGAGGAAACACGTGGTGTGAGAAGGACCCTGATAGTTTTCAGCACAGGAGGATTTTTGACCCAGAAGGAAAATCCACATCACACTGAGTGTACAGGTTACAGCTTCTTGAGCTCTTTGCACTGTAGAATTTAATATATTGTATGAAACCGCACATTTTTAAAGTCTCAAAATATTAGTGTCAACAGGACAATTGTTTTTCCACAGATATTTTTAGGCAGGTAAAAGCACAGCCTCCAATGGCACCTGATAGATCTCTTACCCTGTTGCACCACACTGGGAGGACCAGTTTTTGTCTTTCAACCTCAAAGCAAACCGTTGTAATGCAAATCACATGGACTGGCTTCTTGTGGCCTCTGCTTGGTCATCTGCTGCTCCAGAAATAGTTCTGCTGCTTTCATTGGGATGCCCTGGGATGTGCCATTTCATTTGGTGGGCTTCTGGTCCTTTTGTGAGAAAATACAAACCCAAAATGGTTTGCAGGGAAGTTGGTCTCACAAGGGGCACCAGCATCTCCTCCTGTGCAAACACCAGAGCATCCTCTGCTCTCTTAGTCATCCAACAGCCCTCTGTGTGTTCAGAGAAGACTGGGGTGCTGCTGCTATGGCCCAGCTGGTTCCACAAGCAGCCCTGTCCCACCACCCAGCTGGTTCCCACTTCACCTGTGGCAAGGTGAGTGCCTGGAGGAGTGTCCTGGCCCTGACCCCTTGCTGGTGTTCTCCCACCTTTCCCCCTGCTCCGAGGTCCCAAAATCCAGCAGGCTCTGTCAGGAGAGCTGGAGATCCCAGGACAAGCTTTGAACTCAGGTAGCCCGAGCGGATTATGGCCCATACTCAAGAACCTAAAAACTAACAGATCAAGTTACATGTGTAACAAGAGAAACTAGAGGAGAAATTCCTGCCAGTGTGGGTGCTGTGACCAGGACAACACTGGGAATCCCCCTGGCATTTCTCTTGTTAGAGCTTAACATGCAAGTTCCACTTGTAAAAAACAAACAAACTGAACCACAAAAACCCAACACAAACACCTGATCACAGTTTAGGAAGGCCACAAACAGAAAAATCTGAGTGAGGTGCCTTTACAGCTTTTTTCTTACTGCCAAGTCCATTCTGAATCTTAGCTGAACACAACAATTAGACATTTCTCTCCTTAACTTTTTCAGTACTTTCAAAGCTCAGAAGCATCTTGTGGCCAGCAGCACTTCCAATGCACTGTTTCAAATCTGCTCTGTACTAATTTTCAGCCTCCCAGTCCACTGACTTTTTCCACAACAGAAAATGTACTGTAACATTGTGCTTAAAATGCACCAAATCATGTAACTTCACAAGTTTCTTCTGACTTTACAGCCCTTCCTGCTGCTGGAGCTTTGCCCATTGTCAGCCTGTGTGGTTTGCTGAGCTGGTACAATTATTCCACCACATCCAGCTGCCAGGCTGGGAGGGAGCTGCAATTCCCTGTGACAGAGGAAGGCAGCAAAATGCAAGTTTGGGGGTCATCTCCCCCACTCAAAGTTCCTGCCACGCTCTTCTGCCTCTGAATCTTTCCTTCCCTCAAGTAATTTTTCTTTTTGTTGTGAAAAACAGGAGCAATGAAAGAGCAGTTGTGCAACCTTCACTGTTCTAACACCATTTGGGAAGGGCAGATCCTTGGCTACTGGAGATGGGTCTTCTGGATGGTTGGTGTGCTGCTGGTCCACCCCACTGACACCCACCACCCTCCCTGCCTCACAAGTAATGCAAGATTCAGGTGTAAATCCTGCTGCATTTCCTTCAGCTGCTCTCTGGATGCCAACTTTGTGGAAGTTCAGACTCAGCACTTTGGCAAGAGCAGAGGTTTAACAACCCTGCAGCAGAGATGGGATCACCAGCAGGTCAGGAGGCTGAGCAAGAGCCAACCTGGCAGGAGGGACAGACACAGAGCACAGACTTGCCCTGTTCTGATCCCTGCTGCCCCCCACCTTCAGACAAGTGGGCAAGGAAAAGGTGGGGTGGCTTTGCTTCCTCGCATTTGGCTCAGACATCTGACACCACATTTTATCTTCAGCATTTAAACTTACAGCATAGTTGAGAACAAGTAACTGTTTAAACCGTTTAATAAATTATGGACTTATTTTTTAAATAATCTAATTTTAACAACTCAATCTGAAAACTGATCACTAATGTGGCTCCCAGGGTAGTAAATAAGGTCCCTCCCCACCAGGGTACTTCTGTGCTGATCACCTGTGGGTACTGATTCCACCTAAAAGCCTCGCTGTCCCCTCCTCATCCGTGCCCTGAAGGCAGTGTCCATCTCCACACCTCAGTCACACCCACACTCCAACACTCATCCCCTGGGTAAAGACAGCCCTGCTGGGAAGAGGTCCTGTTTTCTGGCCATCAGGACACAGCAGTATTTTACAGGTCTGACATCTGGGGAGGGTGTTAGGCTTCCTCACAATGCTCCAGCCAGCTGGTTATTTCCAGTCTTGCTGGATTCCCAAAGAAACACCTGCAGCGTCTGTGACATCAGCTACAAGACACAGGATGTCACTGTCTGAGCCAACATTCAGGTGCTCCTGCCCCGGTTTTCCCCACGTGTTGATCATTCTTCCCACAGATTAATTAGCACTCTGATCATCTATTGGCTGATTTCTCTCCTCTGCTACCCACTGAGAGGGTGTTGCATGAGCTCCCTCTTAACCATCACATTGCAGAAACACTGTGCAGTGGGTGACAAATGCACCACTGGGACAACATCAGGGCATCTGTTCTCCAGAGATGTGTCACAGAAAATGTGACACCATCTACAAGGTTTTATCATAATTGTGAAGCATCATTTGAGGGCTCATTAAAAGCAGCATCAACATAACCATAATATGAAAATATAAAAGGTTAGGAGTTAACAGCTAGATAGGAGAGCTTGGGATCTTCCAGCCACCAGATGTGCTACAGAAGAGTCACTGAAATGGCTGTGGTTTTGTCCAAGTGTGAGGGAGACTGGAACTGGAGTCACTAGGTGTGAGCAAAGCACTTTCAGAAATGCCTTTTTTCAGTAAGAAGGGGAATTGGGAATTTTCTCTTTGTAAACTCGCCCAAGTCAGAGTAGAATCAAAGAATGGTTTGGGTCAGAAGGGACCTTAAAGCTCATCTCATTCCAACTCCCTGCCGTGGGCAGGAACACCTTCCACTGGACCAGGTTTCCCAGAGCTCAGTCCAACCTGGCCCTGAACACTTCCAGGGGTGAGGACTCCTGAAGGCTTAGGAATTCAGAGAAAGCACCCCAAAATGGGAATCACAACACAGGTAAGACACCAGGACCATGGTCAGCCTGAGACAACCAAAGAGGCAAAAGTTTACAGAAAAAATAAGACTCTGGTTTTCCAGCATTCGTTAGCACCAAGTTTTTGTGAGCTCCCTTCCCCTTGATCCCAGCTAAAATTGGGTTTTCCAGCCTGAGAAGCAGCACTGACAGGAGCTGCAGGTGCCAGATGAGGTCTGCAGCCCGTGCTAACTCGTCACATCCTCTGCTCAGCACTGCTTTTACAGAGGACAGTAATGCCTCAAGTTGTAACAGCAGCTCTGAGGAAGCAGCATAATTGATAGGCCTGAAGAGTGCAGGTAAGTAGGAGGATTGCATTTCTATCCCTGGCATGAAGCCCAAAGGGAACCAGGCTATTGCTCACTGACTGAAGTGCCTGAAAATTGCCACCGATTCCTTTTCGTGTCGAGTTCTTCAGAGATTTACTTCCTTCCTCCATAGAATCCCACTTAATGCCTCCACAACTCATGTTTAACCATTATCACTGGCAACCTGCTCATAAATGCTTCTTCCTTGTTACATTCCACGACCAAGAATCAAGGGGAGATGATGCTGCTGTTTCCTAACACAAAGGAAGGAGCGACAACGTTTCACGGCGCAGCCCATCAAATCCCAACTCTTCCTCACTTTTTCTCCAGCCTGGTTAACAACAGACATTTGATATTTTTGTACCTTGAAATGACTAACCTTCTTAGGCTTAGGAGAATAAATTAAAGTTGAGCCAAAGTATGCCTCAGCTGCAGCAATGGGCAGATTGATTTGCTTTCCATCTGGGAGATTAAATTCCACTGCCAAAAAAATGGCACCAGCATAATTAGCTGTCAGTCAAGCTGCAAAGAGACAGACTATGTGGGATAATTGAAAGCCCTGCAGCTTCTCATTACATACTACAGTAGCCCTATTTGCAAATTTCCACCTTGAGGAGGTTCTCCCAGCACGGTGAGGATTGTACTCCTTCCTCCTGGCACGTTCTCCTGAAGGGAAACAGGAGTATTGTGCGGGGATGGATTAATTTTAAGTAACTCGCTTAACCCAGGTTGGGTCTAATGTATTTGTCAACAGCCCCTGACAGCTCCACTAGGCTTTAATTGCAAACAAATCCAAACAGCTAGGAAGAAGTGGAACATCTTCCACTCTGCTTATGCCCAGGAGACACCTTTACAGGCATCAAAATCACCTCTCTCCTTTTCCCCTTGCTTTTTTCCTCCGTGCACCCTCCCTCGGGAATCCTCTTATTCAGCAAATTGTAATTCATAATCAACCCATCAGTATGTGATGTTACAAACACATACCTTTCATAAAATAATGAATTGTCTTTCTTCCTCCCCCCCTTTCCTGAGGCTTGAGCATTGCTTCAGCAAGTTTTCAGTATACAGGAAAGTTTAGAACCCTAGAACAGAAACACAGGATGAGACCATCCAGGCTGGAAAGGACCTGAAAGCTCCACTCATTCCACCCCCTGCCATGGGCAGGGACACCTTCCACTACACCAGGTTGCTCCAACCCCCATCCAACCTGGCCTTGAGAAACAAGCAGCTCTGATGGTCAGTCCAAGCCTTCCTGAAGGCTGTGGGGTAGTCCTGGTGATGAGGCAAGAATAAAATATGTTACAGCTTTCATCCTAAACCCACAGGGAATACATAAACCAGAGTTTTTTCTGAGTGCAATGGGAGCCAGCACTGCCTCACTCCTCCTTTAGGGTGACATGTGATTGATGTCACTCTTCTCCAATGAACCAAACAGAATCAGGTCCAGCACACTCACCAGGTTTAAAACAACACCTCTGGCTGAGTGCCTGGCCATCCTCCCCTCCCCAGGGAGGGGGCAGCTGTGCCCCTGCCCCACAGCTGGGCACTGCCTGATCACACCCACAGCAACGTGGCTTGTGCCAGTGTGCCCGAGCTGGGAGGGCTGGGGGAGGTTGTGTGGGTTTCACCTGCCTTTGGCAGCTCCCAAGTTCTCCAACCCAGAAAAGTTGCTGGTTCCCACAGAAGAGGGAGCCAGTGTCACACCTCCCACACGGCCCCAAACCCTCCCAGCTAATAAAGCCCCCACTAATACACCAATAACTCTTCCTAAACCAGAGCTTTCATTATGAAGTGTAATTTATGTTCACCTTTAAGAGCACCACAAACCTGAGCCCTCTTACAGGCACAAATTTGCCTCCCTGCAGCGCTTCCTCAACACTGGGAGCCTTTCCAGACCTGATGGGACTCACTGGTGTGAACTGGGAGCCAAAGTGGGAACGGAGCAGGTGGTTCATACCGTGGGTAAAGCCAGAGTGATGAGCTTGGTGCTGCGATGTGGGAGAAGGCTGGCTTGGCACAGCAGAGCCAGACAGAAACTGCAGCAAACTGGCTGAAACCATTCCTGATTATTCAGGCTCCATCAGAAATATAACCAGGCCCATCCAGGGCTGTGTCTAGAGGGAGCAAGTCAGGATTTAGCACACAGACAGGTCTCAGGCTGGCTTATCCTCGTGCATGTTAGGAATGGGAAAATTGCCCCTCTTGTCTCTGCACAATGCCCCTTTATGATTTATTAGACAGTCCTCCTTTTTTGCCTCAATTACTCACTTCAAAAGAGGGTGGAAATGGGACATTCCTTGCCCTAATACTAAATGCATGTAGTCAATAAAAAAGAAAAAAACACTGAAAAATGTTTAAAGGGAGGGTGCTTAAGTTATTGCAGCCCTTGGGAGCATTAATGTATGTGCCAACAAGTTACTGTATGTGGCTTTAACATGCTTATTTATTCTGCTGTGCAATAAAACTCTGTCTTAAACAGTGCCAAAACCTGCTTGCCATGGCAACCCCTCATCACACATGTGGCCCAGTAGTACTTACAAGCACCTTCTTAGAGAGAAATACACAGCAAGATGAATGGCTTGTGACCTCCAGGGCATTTTACAAAATTTTAAGCACCCAAGTAAATATTACTTTGGACTGAAATATTCCTTTCAGGTTTTTCCCCCCCCCCCCCCATTTTGAGCAACTTTAAGCAGTGAAGCAAAGCCTGTTCCTTACTCACTTCTCTCCAAGTGGAGCTCTAATGACTTGGACAAAGCACAGAGCCTGTTTCTTACCTGGCAGGGCTCAGGTGTTGCCAGCTGGCTGGGGAGGCACCAGGATCAGCTGCTCTGCTGTGGTTTCAAGTGCACTGCAGCTGTTCCTGGGGCAATTAGTCACCCCTTGCACTGACACAGGAAAATAGATGTTTTCCCTCCTCCCATCCACACTGTTTGCCCAGTCTGGGCACTGGCCTTGAATCCAGGGGTGCACTTGTCCGTGATGAAGCCACATAACACCATTGTTCCACTTCCAGTCCTGCGAGTGCCCAGGAAAGGGTTTGAGCCTGTTCCTTTCCCACTGCTTAATTTACTGCTGGGCCTTAAAAACTGGCAAGACAAGCTCATTTCTCACAGCACCGGGAGATACCTCCATGAATCACAGCAGGAAACTGCATGGAGTAGGTCTGGGTTACCCTGCTAAACCATCCTGTGACTACAGGACTCTGCAAGGTGGGAATCCCTGTAGGAGAGCAGGTTCCTTGGAGTGCTGGCCATGATCTCTCAGCTGGAGACAGCAGCAAAGGGAGGACCAGGTCCACAGCCTCTCCAAATACAAATTCCCAGTGGCTCAACAAGCAAAGCCTCAGTGAGAGTGGCCACTTTTCATTATCACTGGCTGTTTGTCCTGCTGTGCACAGTGGAAGGAGCAGCCAGGCAGGTTCTGCCCAAGGAGTGGGGCTGCCCCCAGGAAGGTTCAGCTGCCAGGAGTGACCCCCTCTGCCCTTCCCTCCTGCTTCCTTTTGGGGGCTTCACTCTCCTCTCCTGCCCTTTTCATTTCAAAGAACATTACTGAATATTTCCCAGCCTCCTCCCAGGTCTGTACAGGGTGATGCTGCCCCTCTGCTCCACTCCCCACGCCTGGAGAAGGCAGGGCTGGGTCTGCAGCCCAGTGTTCCACAAGCTCAGGAGGCTGAGCCATCAGAGAGGGCTGGTGGAGCCTCCCGAGGAGCCACCCACCGACTGCTGCACATCCTGAAAAGACTTCTCAGCCCCCAGGAAGGACCCCCAGTGCCCTCCATCCTTGGAGGTACTGCCCAGGAGGGAGTTCACACTTGTCCACCTCTCTGAATTCTGCTAATAAAATTGCTGGGGGTGGGGGGAATGAGATATTTTAGTCCTGTGGCATCACATGTAATCACAGAGTCACTCAGGTTTGAAAAAGAAATGTGAGGTGATCAAGTCCAACCATTAACCTAACCCTGCCAAGTCCACCACTAAATGTCACAACTTTTTGCACAAGGAAGTTCAGTTCAACCTTTACAGAAAGAAACCTATGAACATTATCAGCCTCTGCTTGGCCCTGCACTTCCCTTAGAGCTGACAAATTCTCCCCACTCCTTTGCCCACCTAAACCCCTGTGCCAGGCTCTGCTGCAGCCTGTGGTGGGAGAGGGCTGGTCCCAGCCAGGCGTGGGGAACTTCCCCAGAAATGGCTGTAGAGACACTCCTTCTCGTGGCCAGGTCTGGGGAAATGATCCCTCCAGCCCCCAGGAAAGAAAGCCTAGAAAGCACCAGAAAACAGTTGCTTTAAAAATAAATAGATGTACATAAAGCAAGAAAAGAAAAACAGTGTATTCTTAATGCTCCATTATTAACGGTGCTCAGGAAGGGATTTTCTGCTTTGCTGGAGCATGTAAGAGGCTTACCCAGGAATCCCTACCAGAATATAACTTTGTAATTATGCAGATAACATTGTGGTCTTGTAATGACAACATAAACACCCCCGAAGTGCCCTGGTCACACGTGTCTGCAGATCACAGGGGTGGCTCTCAGCCTGCACTGCCAGGACGGCCACCAGGCTGGCACCTCCACAAGCCACCGACCAGTTCAGGCTCCAGGCATGTGGCAGTGCTGTCCTGGTGGGTTCAGGGAGACTTTGAGCACCTGACCCTGGCAGGATCCTGATTTCCCAGCCCCACAGTTATTAATGAACCATTGTTATTAATGAACCATTGCAGCAGCAGCTCAGGTGCATCCTTTGATGCCCAGCAGAGCCTGAGCAGAGCCAGCACCCCTGAGGGCTGGTTGCAAACACTTCAGTTCTACTTTTTATCTCTCAAAACAACAGCACCATCCTTAGAAAGGCACAGCTTCATAGAATTAATTAATTAAGGTCCCTTAAAGACATCCCATTTCAACCCCCTTCCATGGGCAGGGACATCTTCCACCAGCCCAGGTTGCTCCAAGCCCCGTCCAACCTGGCCTGGGACACTCCCAGGGATGGGGCAGCCACAGCTTCTCTGGGCACCCTCTTTCTTATTTATTTTCCCAGAGCACAAACACAGCACTTACACACCTGCCACTGCCACAGGACCTACCCCAAAAGTTCCCAATGGACAGAAATAAAGTCCAACAGCTCCGTGCAGTAAGTGATTCCTTCTGGCAAACTGTGTCCCCCTTCTGTGCTAACCCAGCAAATCTGGGGTTTCCTGCTCTGGCAGAGGGGTCCATCCCTTCCACAGTAAGTGTTTAAACAGATCCACCCCTGCTAGAGAGTTGACTTTGGACCCACTCCATGCAAAGTCAAATTTGTGCTGAAATGTCTCATTATGAACACTTCTGTCATGCCTTACAGCTTCCTCAGTCCCAACTGGAAAACATCTCGATGCTATACTGGTGTCATCAGCTCAGACAAATGCATAAAGTCCCATTTATTGAGCTGCAATTTTGCAGCACACTTGCAAAATTCAGAAAATATGTTAATGTGTGGTTCCTCCTAAAAGCAGGCACTGAAAACACACTGATCTGCTTGTGCATGTGTTTACAATTATTACTGAGCCCAAATAGCTGTTAGAAAAACTTCCAGGCTGGTGTGTGGATGTTTACTTTTACTCCAGTGTCCATAAATGCATAAGAAATCTCTGCTGCCTTGAG
The DNA here is from genome assembly GCA_013399695.1 of Formicarius rufipectus. NCBI lineage: Eukaryota > Metazoa > Chordata > Aves > Passeriformes > Formicariidae > Formicarius > Formicarius rufipectus. Next base: position 2,576,538 of record VXAU01000639.1, read on the forward strand.
ACTTCTGACTGGAATCAAATATCAGGAGTGATACCTCCTACAGCATATCCCCATCCCATTGGAACTCGGAGGCATCGCAATATTTGGTGTCATTCCATAGTGCTGGAGGCATGAGAAGTCTCCAGGCTGCTCAGCATCTTAGAATTTCTCACACTACAGCACCTAATCCATGGGCAGGGAGTGCTGGGGCTCAGCTGATCATTCATTTGTCTCATTGAAACACTATGACTCCATTTTAAGAGCTTTTTTATAGACCCATATAAAGGAGAGAGTGAACTTTTTAACATGTTTGCACTTCACTAAGTCAATACACATAAAAAGAAGTACAACTGGGCTTCCTACGTGGATCTATGGCCCAGAAGTGCTAAGCTGGTAAAGAGATAGAGCTACAAGCCAGGCAAGAGATTAATTTTATTTATTTCCTTTTCTACACTTTGCTAACTGCTTCCTAGACATGCAAGGGACATCCAGGAATGTGACAGGAGGATGAGTCAATCCCAGACTCCCCAGACAGTAATCAGTAAATAAATGTGCCTTTTTTTTCCCCTCCCCTAAAATGATTCTCTTGGAATACTCTGTGTTACTCTGTGGGTTGTTGCTTATCTGTCCTTTGGATGCCAGTCCAAATGCAACAGCAGGATTCTCAGGGCTCTGTCACTGCTGTCTCTACAGGATCTTAAATGCAATTTTAAAAGAGTAATCGCTGTCCCAGCGAGTTCTGGGAGCCCTTTGCCCAGTTACCTGGTGGTCACAGACCAGGGGTGAGGTTTAAGGGTGTGTTTCATGAGTCTGCTGCTCATGTCCATCCTGCTGCCTCCTATTTAAGAGGTTTATAAAGGGTGGTGGGGTGGTTGAGCATCCCAAGTTACTGCGTGCAACGGGGCATCTTCCCCCCCTCAGCATCCCTCGTTCTTGCTCCCACACCAAAACAAAGGTCTGGGTCACCTGAGAGAGAAGAAAATCAAATTCTCTGCATTGATGGTGTTGGAGACACTTGGCCCCCTTCTCTGATGCTTGAGAGATGGTAAGAAAAGCATAGAGGAAGCCAAACAAAGAACCTCAGCAGATGCAAAATGCAGAAAGTGAAAGGGACATGTTTTTAAACAGAAACCATCGGTACCAATACACTTGTCTACTGTGTTTTGCCCCCAAAGAGTGACTCTTCATTCAGGTCTGTAAAAGCTTCTAAATCTGAAATTTTAAACCCACTTATATTCTGCTTAAAATGAAATTTTAAGTGACAGAGCTTTATTGAAAACTAGTGTTGAAGCAAGAGTGTTGCCAAGAGAATCACTGAGGTGAATACTGTTATTAATTATCATTTAAATAGCTACACCTTCAACAGTCATCCAAGACCTGTCAGAAGCAGGACAATCAGGACCTCCCAGGTAGCCACCTCCTTCATAGTCCATCTCCCAAAATGTTCACATTCCTGACAAAGTTCAAGGGCAGAGGTTCACTCCAAATCCATGACATTGGTGTAGATCAGACTCCATTTGGTCTTGCCACAGAACTGACTTTTGCCAGGACTGGTCGGAACAGTTCAAGACAAAGGAATTGTGAACTGCAGAAGGGGAAGGGAAAAATAGGGATAAAGAGTAGGAGGAACACACAGAGAAATAAAAGAATTAATGAGAAGCAAGGAGGAAGAGAAAACCAGAGGAAAGTAGGATAAAAGAAGGAAAGAAACACTGGGTGTGCAGAGATTCAGAAAGTCCAGTTACCTTGAGAAAAGAACCCTCACATCAGCAGCACAAAGTCGCAAGTTGTACTGCCTGGTGCTTCAGCTAAAGCCTTCCCAGGTCTGGGTTTCTTATGTTTTCTTGAAAATTAGACATTACAGACATCAGCCCAAAGCCTCTGAAAGGTGGTGAAAGCCACACAGTTCCCAGCCGTACCAAGCATCAGCTTTTCCTAAAAATGCTGTTCTAGGCTGTTATTTATTTGACCAAAAAGTTGAGAACATTTAAACCAGACAGGAAGCACAGGCTAGAGACAACGCTTATTAGGAACAGCCTCAAATTAGGTGTACAGTTTGATACTGTGCTCCTGAAATTATATGACAATGATTCTGCTTGGAAGATAATCTTCCTGGAAATGAAGGCAGAAGTCTGTGCTGCCCTCTCTTTTCTGACACTGTTATGAGAAACACCCCAGAAACTCCCATTTTTCTGCCATGGAATGCAAAGCTGAGGGAGGAGTTGGGTCAGGGCAACACACCTGTAGCTGCTGGATGAAGACAAACACCTACACAGAGGAAAAAATACTCATTGGTGAGCCTAAAATTTGAGGGAACCCAACTGTACCGCCCTGCAGGTTTTATGCAAGTAGCTTCTTGCAATAGTCACAAGAGCCAGCTGGTTAAAATAACCCAAAGAATTAATACTCTGATAAATCTGCAGCTTCACGATGGCAACACTCCCCTTGATAAACCAGAACTCCAGATGAGCTGGGATGCACCAACCAGCAGGCAAGACTTCCACTCAGTTTGCTGTGGAAGATTGAAGGTGGACAGGGCTCAGACACTGGATGACAGAAATAGTGAGAGCAAGAGACCCCAGTAAGATGTTCAAGTACACAAACATCAGCTGCCAGGAATAAAAAGGGGTTGAGAGCACTGGCATGCACAGTATGTTCTCCAAGTCTACACCAAGCTAAAGTCCAGCAGGGAAACCTTGATTTATATATGTCTATAACCCATAATTGGCCTCCTGACCCAGGGATTAAGGCAATCTTGAAATAATTGCAAGCTTCTTATGTAACTAGGGAATTTGTTTGTTTGTTTTTCATTCCCACTCCCAATAAAAAAAAAACAAAAACAACTTTTGTACTCTGCTGCTTCCACAGATCCTTCTCATCTGCAGGGTAATTAACTTTTGATCCCAAAAGGATGTGAAGAACAGAAGGACATCAAGGTCTTTGGGTGCATGAATGAAGGACAGCAAGTGATGGACAACCAGTGTATAATTATGTCTACTCTTCCCCCAGCTCCCAAAGAGCTTTGAAAGAGCTGGTGGAGCTCCAGTTATGATGGGCAATTTGACAACAATCTGAAAAATGCCCAATCCAAAATACAATCTGTGACACAACCAGCAGCCTCGGCAGCAAACACAGCGTTTGCCCAAGTGTTATGGCTCTGTGAGCACATGGGGGAGCATAAAATGCAATATTGAAATGCCTTTGAGTTGAACTTTATTACCTCACTCAGTGCCTGGTTAACGAGGTCTAATTTTAATCAGCCAACTGTCCTAATTCAACAGACTTGTCTTCCAGGGGATGGTGGGAACAACATCCCTGCCACATCCCATTCCTTGCAGGAGCAGCATTCCTGGAGTGCCTGTCATTCTCAAAGGCTTTGTCTCAGAAGCCACGGGCAGTTCATTTCATCCAGCCCTGGTGGGTCCCCAGATCCACTTCCCCATATTTCTCACAGCAGGACTGCTGGAGGTCCAAGTTTCCAAGCAAGACCACCACGACCCTTCTCCCATCTCACAGAAAGATGGGGAGAGAAAAGCATCCTCAAGACGCCTTCTGGGGCAAAGCAGCCAGAGCTTTCAGTACTGGAACAGTCGACCAGAAGATCTCTAACTTCCATTAGCTCTAAGGGGCAATTTTTTCCAGCAGCTGCTTTTTCTTTTCCACTCCTTTATTAAGACAACCTGTTCCTTTTTAATTAAGAAGCCAGTGCCCTCCTGAGAGATAAACATAAGGGAGGGAGACCCACAGCCAAGTGAACAGGATCCACTCTCTGATATGCAGTTTGTGCATGGCTAATGGATGTTGGGCATTAATATTTCTTACCCTTTTGTCTGTGTTCACTGTAATAGAAACCCCTGTCTAGACTGAGTGGCTACTACAAGTAATCCCAGTAATATCCAATAAAATCACTCTGAAATGTGATAGCTATAGTTATCAAGGAGCACCAGGATTAACTTGATTGATTGAACAATGGACTTCTGGTTTTTAACATGATCTATATGTGTCCAAAAAAAATAAAAAAATTCAAAAATATACATAGGGTTGTAAAACCTTCAGTGCTGAGCAACTTATCATACTCTGTAAGAGTCCTGACACACCCTGAAAAGAGGAGGATTAGTGCTGCTCCAGAATTAAAGGATAAATGGCAATGGTCAAAAAGGACTACTTTCACTTAACCAGCTTCTCCCAGGGCAGGACACATCAACCTCTCACTGGCAGCCAATGAACAAAAACACAGATACTTCAATCAATCTTCCCTTAAAAATCCTCTGCTGAAAATAACATCACAAATGAAGGTTTCTGCAGTAAACCCAGCCTCAAGAGCCATCTGCTCTTCCTAGAGGAGCCTTTGAAGCACCTCAAGAAACGCACATTTTTTTGAGCCAGGAGAACTAGGCTCTTCCAAGAGCTGTGAGACCACTTGCAATGCTTTGGCCAAATTTAGATGAGCAGCCAAACCTCCAGGCTTGGGTGCAGAGCATCCTCCACTCCTCGTGGGATGGCTCTCCAAGTGTGCACCCAGAACATTTGCTTTGAGCTCAGATAACCCCTGGGGGGGATGGCTGATCTTTCTGAAGGCTGAATCACACCAGGGGACAATTAATTAGTCAGAGACACGAGACCTGGAACCAAATCTCCTGCTTCTCTTTATGAGTTTGGTCAAACCTCTGAGCTCTTTATGTAGGCTGGTATGAGCCTAGAAATGAGAAAAATGGCCCTGTCTGGTACAAGAAAGAGAACATTCAACAACTAAGTGCATGGTGAGGGTAAAGACGAATCACTTCTCAAACCGGAAGAGTATCAAATTTTAGAAAACTTACTCCATAAGTCAATTTAATTTAAGTAACCTCCACCTAATTAACTGAATTTTATTTCTAAAGTTCATCTTTAATTCCCACTAAATTGAAAGAGAACTATCTTGAGCTTGCAGAAGCACTCCAACATAAAAAAAAAGCAACAAGAAAATAAATGTATGGTTACCAAGAGCTGCAGCACAGGCACAGCCACCTCAGGAAGGGGCTTTTTTGCACATCCATAGGGTACCAATAAGCAAAGTGACTACAGAGAACAGAAAACTACTGACCTTAACAGGGCCTTCTGATGGTCAGGTCACTTCCAGCCCTGACCCCTCAGCCCCACACTGCAGCAGAAAGGCAACTGTCCTCCTCCAGCACCTCTGCCTTCCCTTTTGTGATGCCCCTGTGGGTCTCATGTCCTTTGGTCCCTGCATTGCAGGGGCAGAGCAGGAGGTTCAGGTGTGGTTGATAAAGCCATCAAAGGAGCTCTCCCTGTGCTGCCAGTTGTTGAGTGGCTCAGATTGACTCACCTGGGGCTGAGCTGCTGATTCCCTTTGTTCTGCAACTGATCCCACTGGAGCAGGGCAGAGGAGGAAAGGGAATTCCAACCAAGAGTCCTTCATGCGCTATTTTTGTTGGGGGGAAACGTTTTATTTCTGGACTCTGGGGCTGTGCCCACTGCCCAGCTTTTCTCCAATGCTGACCGAATCCAGCATTTAAAATGAGCAAGAGGTGAATGCATCCAATCACCTCCACTCCCCATGGAGCTCTGACAATTCCTTAGCTGAGGACATGGTCCATGTCTAGCAAAATGTGGTTGAAGAGCTCCCTTTGCTGACCTGACATTGAACCTTTTGCTGAGCCATTCTCAGTGCATGAAAATATTTATTTTGTTACAGCCCTGCAGAATTCATCCCAGTCCAGGCACTCAGATTAAGACCAAATGTGTGGAATTTGCACTGGGTGAAGTTATGAGATCTGTAGTTGGGATTTTTATCTGTTCTTTGGTAGATGTTGGTGATGCTGAAAGGGCACAAAATAAAAGAGCTGCAATACTAGCAGTGCTCATGGCAGGGTGCAGGTTGTGTTGGGGGTTGCACATTGGGGATAGCCCTATCCTCTGTCAAATACTGTTTTCAAAGGATTATGTAACACAAGTCCCCCTGAATCCTAAGAAATTCCTTTTACAAGGAAATTCCTGAGGCTCTCCTGGCTGGCTGAGCAATGTCAAGCCTTCTAGTCTTGGCTTACCTCAGCTCCCTGCACATCCCAGGGCCTGCAGACACCTGCAGACCCAGCTGGGCATCACCAGCCATCCCAACAGGAGGAACAAGAGGGAAGCTCTTCCCAGGAAAAGCTGGAAAGGTGTTGGGAAGTGGAGGGTGGGTCATGTGTCTCCAGGCATAGCCCAAATCTGATCCTGGGAATCCTGCAGGATCAGGGAAGGGACCATCTGACCTGGGCTGAGACCCGGTCAGGTAGAACCTGAGAGGTACAGGCAGACACTAACAAATGTTTCTGACTTTCCCTGCATTAATAGCTATTTCCAGGGCAGTGAGAGAACCAAAATCTCCTGGGGTTAGACACTCATGAAACCATTAAAGAGTTTTCTCACCAAAATTTCTAAGTAATCCACGTTCTCATGGTAACAGCAAAATCCCTGTTAAAATATAGTTGCAAATATCCTGTTTCTTTTTATTGCTTAGCTGATATATCAGACCTGGAATATGAGATAAACGATATTTCCATTACAACCATAATGTCTCCTTGGGACCTATATGGTGTCACTGTGTATTACCAGACTTCAGGACTGAACCTGAATACAAGGACTTTATTTACAAAAATACCACGTATGCCAGTTCCTGATCCATCTATTGTAAAACAAAGAAAATGAAAACTAATGAAAAATAAAACCTAATTCCAATATTTAAAGCCCAAAAGTAAATTCCAAACTTCGAAAACGTGGTAGGGAAAAACAGAGAGGGGCTGGGGTGGGGTGGGGAAGTGTGAAATCACACAAGTTCTTTTATCTGAACACAATCACAAGAGAAATGCCAAACACCATGAGGGTTTATTGGTGTCTCTGGGCTTGTTCCTGTGTCTGTGTGAAAGGAGCCTTTATAAAGCAGGCATTATTTGAAGACACCCCCCAGTTCTCACACGATTTTCCAAAAGCAGAACGATGGATCAGCGACACAGAAACTGAGCTCTGCCCCAGCATTAACTGTCCCATGGACTGGAGGTGCAGATGGTCTCAATTAGCCAAAGGAGTTAACTAAACATCTTCAAAGGGCACCAGTTGTTCCAGCTGAGGGGGCTGAGACTGGAGGAGGGCACGGGGCTGTCCCCGGGTGTTGGAAGGAAAGCAGGCAGAGCACAGCTGTGGAATCCCACCTTTGGGACCCACAGACCCGAGGGGCAGCAGGCAAGGCTGGCGTGGCAAAGGAGGCACGAGGGAAAACTCACAGCTAAAACACAGCAGGGCTCTGAGGTGGTTGTTGGGGAACAAAGAAAGTCACCTCTGCCACGGCCAAACCCGCGGGGACACGAGGATTTGATTCTATTCAAAAGAATTCCTTCGGCTCGTGACGCGTGGGAAATGTGTGGGAAAGGATGAGCAAAGCTCATGGAACAGAAGGGAAATATTCCATGGCCTGGAATGCCACCACCTGAGTGAGGTGCAATTCCACAAAAGCACTAGAGGTTTTGTAAATGCTCCTTAATCTTCAGACTCTGCTGAGCATTTGGCACCATCCACTGATCACCAGCCAGAGCAGCCAAACTATGGCAGAAGGGAAACCAGGGACTTGTATTTCCTACTGACCAAAAATAGCAGATATCCAGAGCATGAGAGAGCCTGAAAACTTTCCTTACGCAGTGCAGGACTCCCAGCCCATGTCTCTCATGGCTTATTTAGCACAGATTTTGACCATCCCAGGAGGCCCATTACCTCCAGCCAAACCTGGCACTGAAACCCAACCTGCAGATGCTCCCAGGGGCACTGGAGTGACCAGATTCTCAGCCCCGAAAGGCACAGCTGGTTCCCAGAGCAGCCTGAGGACACTGCAGGACAGAAGGGCAGTGTTTAAAACCTCTGGGTGCAAGCAGTGGTGCTCTCTGTGAGCCTACATGAGCCAAGGAGAAGCTGCTGGTCACCTCTGTGAGGAGAATTCACCCAGATTGCAGTTCTGACCTATTTCTGCAAAAGTCAAAGCAGAGTCTAATAAACAAGCAAGCTCAAGATAAATACAGCTTGCCTGCAAAGGCATGGTGTCTTGATTGTGACAAGCCTCCTGGTGATGTCCTTGGCCCAAAATCTGGGGTGGGAGACAGAAACACACCGTGGTGTTCAGCCAACGAGGCTCCCTGGTGACAAGAGCAGAGCAACCCAGGCAGAGAGAATGGGTTACAGGGCTGGAAGCATTAGGAGGCCAGAAGAACCAAGGGGAGTGAGTAATTGATCTTACAGCAGTTAATTAAAAAATCAGTGTGATTCAGAAGAGTGCAGCCAGAGGTTTATAAGCCAGTGTGGTGTGGAGGGTGTGTTGGCATGGTTCGAAAGAAATAACAGCAAAAAACAAAACATTCTCTGATCCTGAAGCGACTCGTGAGGAACGCTAAAACCTTGCTGTACCTGCAGCTTGCCAGTGAGCTCTACAGAAAGGGGGGGTGAAAGACTTTATTTCATTGCCTTGGAGCACAGAGCCATCCCTTTGTTACCAGGGGTCCTGCATGACGTGGCCACCAGCCCAGAGCTGCAGCCACCAGTGGGGTGTCACTGGATTGTGTGCGCTGGAGTCTTGTCTGGGGTCAAACACCAACTTCAGTGACCTCATTGGGAAGTGGCTGCCCCAGCAGACAAGCAGTTGGAACACATGGTTGCACCCATGGCATCTGGTGCACCAGTCCTTGCATGAAATGGGGTTGAGAGGGGCCTCCTGGGTCCCCAAGCCTTGTCTCCTGCTATCACAGGCACTGTGTTGTATAATCCCCTTCATAAACAGCAGCAGCTGTGGGAGAAAAGCCTGGAATGGTTAAGGATGCTGGAAGGGAGGTGTTACAGGGTCCTGAGTCAGGGGGATTGGGAGTATGCAAGGAATGCAGCTTTGGGCTGTTCAGAAGAGCAACATGGTATTTTGTTAATGAAACTGGAAAGTCACATATCCAGGGAAACACTCAAGGCCTCGATTATGCCAGAGAGGCATCAGGGTAATGCAGTACTCACTTTCTCCTTCTGGCCTTGAGTTCAGAGAATTATTTTCTTCTGTTTCAACATTTGGTTGAGCCCAACACGCCAGCAGGAGAGGGAAAAAAAAAACTGGTTTCCATTCCTGCAAGTGCTGTGTCTGGTTTAAATCATGAGAGAAGGAGACTCCTAATGAGGCTGATTCATATAATGATGTATTTTACAAGCTATTCTTAGCAGATTCACTGCAATATGTCATTCTTTATGTACCAGGAGAGATATATGAGCACACGAGCCTACGAAGGGTGGGGAAGTCTCTGAATAACTGGCCAGTTTTGCACCTCATGTGCTGGAGGAGGGGAGGTTCACATATCCCATTGCTTCCAAACCCTCCAGACCTCAGGTCAGCTGTGAACTCCACTCCAATAAATCCCAACATTACAAGACTCATGTCTTGAAACTTATTTCCAAGGAAGTGTCTCATTTTATTGCAACGCGAATAAGAGACTCCAAGGTAATATTTACTTTGTTTTACATTTCATAAAAAAAAGAAGACTGTAATTTCATGGAGGCTCTAACAGAAATTCCTCTTGCCATCCAAGCGGAAGAAATCATGTTCAGGACCTTCCCCTGAGGGCTGAAGGAAAGCACATTAACAGGGCAACTCCCACTCTGCTGTATTTGTGTGTTACCCTTGCAGGAGGATGAGGCTGGAATTGAGACAAGCTCAAAGTGGACTAACAGGCCAAACCCTGTGACATTACAGGGTAGGCAAAGATGCTGAGAGGATAATCCCCGAGATGCAGCTCTGCAGCTGATGGAAATCAGAAGAGCCACAGAACCGCGAGAGAGATCCCCACCTAGACAGGAGGTGATCGCAGGGCTGGGAGCACAAGTCCTGCCTGTCACTCCTGCCTCTGCTGGCTTGGCCAGCACTGGGTTTTAGGGTGCTGGAGGAGGGGCTGAGGCCCTTTGAATGAACTGAAGGGATGAGCAGGAGGCCCATCCAGAGCAGCAGTGGAAAGACAGCGAGCCCTGAGCGTGGGGAAAGCAGAGCTCCAGCCTGAGCCGGACACAGGAGCTGCTGGAGCACAGATGTCCCCAGGAAATGTCCACACTGGGGAGTGCCATGGACAGGTGAGTGCCATGGACAGGTGAGTGCCACGGACAGGTGAGTGCCACGGACAGGTGAGTGCCATGGACGGGTGAGTGCCATGGACAGGTGAGTGCCATGGACACGTGAGTGCCATGGATGGGTGAGTGCCATGGACAGGTGAGTGCCATGGATGGGTGAGTGCCATGGACAGGTGAGTGCCACATGGACAGGTGAGTGCCATGGACGGGTGAGTGTCATGGACTTGTGACTGCCACCTGCACAGGCAAATGCCACAGGGACTGGGGAGTGCCACAGGCAGGGGAGTGCCACCTGCACAAGTGAGTGCCACCTGTACAGGTGAGTGCCATGGACAGGAGTGCCACATGGACTGATGAGTACCATGGACAGGTGAGTGCCATGGATGTGAGACTGCCACCTGCACAGGTGAGTGCCACAGGGACCGGTGTGTGCCACAGGGACAGGTGAGTGCCATGGACTGGTGAGTACCACCCGGCCTGGCTGTTCCAGCCATGTCCCCCCTGGCACAACCACAGGTCCTTTCGGGGTGAATCCCCACAACCCCCTGTGCCTGAGCACTGGAGGGGCCCTGCTTTAGCCCTCCTCTCACTGCCAGAGGAGCAGCCTGGGTTCTGGCAGGGGGAGCTGGCTGCTGTTCCTGCCTGGGCTGCCAATACACCTCCTCCTCCTGGCCCGAGGGGCCACCAGAGAGTGATAGAGGCTGTAGCCAATTCTGTCTGCCTGGGAACAGGGGACCCGGCGTGGAGCCCAAGCCCAGCTCATAGCTGTTCCCTGCAAGCCAGCCCTCTGGATTTCTTAAAGGCAGGCTGCCCTCACTTACTAATTTTCTTAATTTTCCTGTGGTTTCATCTCTGCCTTCATTGTAAGACCAGGGTCAGCCACCAGCTGCTGCCTATTCCCACGGTGTAACCTGCCCACTCCACTGTCTTCCCTTAAATGTAAGACGTGGTGCATTTGTGTCTGGTACTTTCTCTTGTTTCTGCAATTGAAATTTTATCCCTTCATGGAGTGCCCGAAATTCTGCAGAGACACTTGGCCTGAATACTCATTTCACTGCTGAAAGCCAATACTGCTTTAACAGATGCAGTAAAATTGTGAGAATCTGAAGCTCACTTTTCTGCTTTAACTACCCCAGATGAAAGAAGCCCACTCCACGCAGCTGAATGCCTCTCTGGTGTGCTGGCACATCAGCTTTAAAGGTGTTCTGGTAGTTTTCAGTCCTCTGTGTTGCTTAAGCACGTTTGTCCAGATCCTCAGCTGGAGAGATGGACTCAGCTAAGCTGCAGCCAGCAGGGCTCTGCTGATTTATACCCCCAGGCAGACTTTTTTTATACGTAGATATCCTTAGAAAGTAATCACCAGGCTCCCTCAAGCTGATTCCTGCTGACTTGCAACTGCAGTTTCAAAGCAGTGTTTTCCCTGAAGCTTGGGTACCCCTCCCACACTGTAGGAGTTTGTCCAGGGCAGGAAGGAATCTGGACCCACACCAGTGGCAAACTCCCAACCTCCACCCGACGTATCATTCATTCTCAGTCATTCCTGACCATGTAATTACTGTATTGCTTTGCACAATTTCAAGCAGCCTTTCATAATGACACAGTAAAAACCTCCAGAGCGAGCTGTCAAATTATTTTCATTGCAATAATGTAAAAAAAACACAAACCCTGTCACGTTTTTCACTCCTGGGAAATGGAGCTGGAATGAGCCAAAGCATTAGCACTGCACACCCAGCCTGTGCCCGATGGCTCCAGGTTCTCCTTCAATATCTTCTCTGCTGTGTGAGTTACACCAGTGCAGACCAGTTCCCTTCTGCATTTCCAGCAGCCAAACACCCTGTGGAGACCTTGGGCTCTGTTTAGTGTCCAGAGCTCAGAGCCCTGAGTTACAGGGCTATCTCCATCCACCAGTCCAGCTGCTCTGTTCTCTGCCGACCTTGCAGGTTTGTCACCATTTGAAAACAATTATTTTCCCCTGACTTGGCATTTTTTGGCTCCTACCCAACTCCACTTTGGGATTTATAGTCAGAGCCTCTCAAAGGAACAGTTATCTTGCAAGTTGAAACTCTATCCAAAAGGCTAAAATGAATCTTTCAGCTGAGTGTGGTTTTCTCTTCCCAAATTTCTTCCCAGAGATCCAGCCAATTCATTTGCCTGCAGTGAAGAGGTTGCAGGAATAGCTGAGGGCTGGGGCAGAGGGGAGTTTGGGGTGATTGCCTCTCACCACCAGGGACTTGAAAACAGCAGTACAACTGACTTCCCTTTTGAGGTGCTTTACAGAGCAGACAAATGGGAATCAGACCTTCCAACTGAGTAACTTCTCCTAAAGAAATAATGTAAAATAAAGTAATTCTACTGGTAGGCAAAGCTAATAAAGGTTTTTAACGCTCACAAGAGAAGGAGAGAGGATGATCCAAGGGTTATGGCCAGACCCAGGTCCCACTGAGGTGTTTATTTCCCAGGGAGGGAGTCCTTACCCATGGAAACACCAGGATCCCGACCCTGACAGCCTGTTTTCCAGCTGCACAGCCAGTGGGGGATGCTGGCAGTGGGAATGACCTCAGCTGTACCCGCCCTCCAGGCTGGAAGTCAGGATCTTGACATCCCTCTCTGCTGTACAGTGATGAAACTGTGTGTAATCCAATGGGCATCTGCATCCCAACTTTCCTGGCTAGTGTTTAGCTGTAGGGAAGCCCAAGCAAGCCCAAGCCCAAGCAAGCCAAGAGGGAACTGTGTGTGTAGCACAAGTGAGATTCCAGACTTGGAACTGGCGCCGTTTCCCTGGCTGAAGCTTTGCAGGCCTGGGTTTCAAAGGTGACTACTTGATAGATAAAAATAGAAATAAACCAAATTATGTCAGAGTGTTTGTCTTGCAGTTAGCTGTGACTCACTGTAGTCAAGACATCTTTGAATTTCTCCTCATGAACACACCAGCAACAGCAACAATAACAAAAATTAACACCCACACACACAAAATTTTTAAACCCCATCTTTTTGGTGTACAGAACTTCTTTCCTGGGGTAAGGCCTCTAGCACCTCATGCTGGTCTCAGTTTTTATAGCTGTGGAAGGAAAGATGTTAAGTGAGATTTGGAATCTGAGCTTTGATCTCCAAATATGACACACAGGAGGACACACCAAGGGCAGTTTTCTACAGTCTTCAAGCAAACACCCATCTGCAGGTCCCAAGGAAGACCTGGACCTCAGCCTGGCACGTTTCAGACTCGCTCATTTCTGTAGTGAAGAACCAAAAAGGAGCAATGCCATTCTGCCAATAGCAGAACTTTGGGACCTGTTTGACACCCCAGCCTTGTCCCAGGGTGGGGTGGCCTTGGCCATGCTGCCATTCACTTTTCTGCCCCCTGTTATGACCCACTCATTTCACAGGAGACAAATATTCCAGTCACCTCCCCAGTGTGGTTCCTGCAGTTGCAGTATCTTCCTGAAGTGTTTGGTTCCACCTGCTTGTCCATCAAACCTGCAGGTGCCTGCAGGAAAAGGAAGGGAATGCACCTTTGAACTCTCAGTAATTTCTGAAAATGACTTCAGCACAAAATGATGAACTGAATGGTCACTGGGTTGTTGTCACAGTGAGGGTCATGTGTGGTGTGGAATGGCAAAGCCACTTGACCAAAGAGGGTAAGGGGAAACCTCCACAACCTCATGATTTCCAGCACAAATTAAATAAATCAGTATCCAACTGGGTCAGAAAGGATTTGCAGTGCTCTGCCATTGGATGAGTCTAATCATTTGCTATTAAATGAGCCTTCCTTCTTTCCATTAACAATAAATGAACACCCCTGTGGCTGTTAAAGGCAAAAACCCTAATAAATCAAGCTCACCTTTAAATAGGTATTTAAGTGACCATATTAGACATACATGGTTTATATGGCCACCATATAACAGGTGGCCTGAGGAAGAAAGCCAGGACTACTGAACAATGAGCTTCATGCTGTCTGCCAGCTGTCAATGGAATGTGATCTGGGAAAACACTCAGGAAAACTGATCAGAGTCAGGACATGGCACGAGAAAAGTTGACACCTCTGCCTTCTGCAGAGCTCTCAGACTTACACCAACAGGTCCATCAGAGGGAGCTGAGCCTGCCTGGGTCACACAGAGTAGTTGGAAATACTTCATCCTGGGGAATAATTCCTGGCATTCCTTTTGATTATTTCTCCACACATCAATGCCTGAATGATCTCACTGGCAAGCATTCCTCACAGGATGTGCCATCCTGCCAGGACCCGTGTCAGTGCTACCTCCATGCCCTTGATCCTTTGGAAGTGTCTGCAATTCCTCGGGATTCCTTCCCCGTCTGAGAGATCGTCGTTTACAACTGCTAACAAATTCTGTTTATAGTAAGTGGTTAAATCTGTTTCCTTAAAGAAAAGTGAAACCACAAGCAGGATAAGAGGGTCAGAGGAAAATTCCTAACCCTGGAATCCGATGCACTTTGGAATAAAACAGGATAAATGTGCCTGGTGAGTGACAGCAGCACTTGGCAGGAATGCAGTTGTGCAGCACTGTCACTTCTCAGAGCTGGGCTTTGCCTCTCAGCTTTAGGGGGCAGATTTCTTTGCAGAGCTTGACCGCATCACCACCTGAAAAGCTCCCATAAAAATGCAAAGTGAGGTCTTACCTGCCTTTCCCCTCCATGCAGTGCCTTGGTTTGCCCTGGATTCCTCACACATTCCCCTTGCAGACCAGAGCTCCATGAGCACAACTTTGAGGTGATACTCAGTTTGCTGTCGACACCCAGAGTGCTTAATTCTTCAGGCTGTCTGGAATATATTGGCATCAATGATGAATAATCCCTCCCAAGTCATCACATCAGGCCTGGTTTAGTAAATCTTTCCACTTATTAAGAACAAATTTAAACCCCCTAAATATGCTTGTGTAAGGAGTCCTTTAAAAGTAGTTCGTAAATTTAGGAGCCAGCATACACTGAAAAAATACAATAAAAAAAGAAAAAAAAAATCAGTGACACACTTTAATCCAGTTTAAACTTCAGCTGAATCCACCCATCTTGTACTAAACAAACAAGAGGTTTTGCATAAAGGCAGCCAGCAAAGTCCTGCTGGGTTAAGATTTTCTTTCTGAAGCACAAGGTAACATTTCATCTGCTTTATTAGCCCGTGGCCGAGCTGGTGACTGGCACCCACATTTCTGAACAGGTAGCCAGGATTTAGAGAGGTACACGTGCAGACTCAGTGACTGCCCAGCTCTGGAGGACTGGGAGAGGTCTCCTCTGGGCCCAGGTGAACACTCAAGACTCTTCCATGAGTCTTTGGGAGAAAGAAGTCAGGGGACCAGTTGCTTGGAACAACGACAGGCTGCTCACGGCAGCCCCAGGGGAGCAGAGCTCGTGGCTGTGCTCTGTGTGCTCTGTGTGCTCTGTGTGCCCAGCTCTTGGCCAAGCAGTAGGGCCAGAATCTTGGTATATTGTCTAGGAAATATCAGCAACACTCAGGAGTTACTGTGAAATCTTAGTGACTCGGAGCTGTGTGTTGCTGACAGGCAGAATTCCTGCCCAGGCATCCCTCAGTGCATCCCCCAGGGCAAGGCAGCAGTGCAAACACACCAGCCACTGCCTGGGGAGGGCACTTACAGAGTCACAGGGTGGTTTGGGTTGGAAGAAACCTTAAATCTCTTCTTGTTCCACCCCCTGCCATGGGTAGAGACACCTCCCACCAGCCCAGGTTGCTCCAAGCCCCATCCAACCTGGCCTTGGGCACTTCCAGGGATGGTGCAGCCACAGCTTCTCTGCCCAACCTGTTCCCTGCACTCCCTTCACACCACTTCTGACACAAGGCAGTGCCCTCTGGGTGCTGCTGAGCTCTGCCCTCACTTGTGGGTGTGCAGAGGGGCAGTCCAGCCCCGGGTATTATCCTGCTCTGCCCTGAGCATGCACGTGGAAATCTCAGTGGTTCGGTCAGGGTGTGCTTAAATGGATGATCCTATTAAAGAACTGCACTGCCAGTGGCTGGAGGGTTCATTGGTATTGCAGGACTGTCTGCTCAGGATGTTCCCCAGGGCTGACTGGAAGCTTCTGCTTGACAGGTGTGTGTGATGCTCCAGGATCCAGGGAGAAATCCTGCCTTGTCAATTCAGCTGAAATGAGGCAACGAACAACAAGGACAGAGTGGGGCAGGTTCTTGTGTGGGTTCATTTACAGCCTCTCTAAGTGCCTGCCAGTTCAGGGCTTGGAAATCCTGTCCCATTCGGGGAGATTGCAGGAATTATAAATCCCCACTAACAGCCTCACACACGCGGCTGTTTCACGTTGGGAGTCGCTCATTTTCCCTCTTCCAGGTAAGAACAAAGACAAAAGGAGTTGCAGCACATTCCAGAGTGATGCCCTGCCCGACTGTACCAGTATTTCCCTGAGCCACCAAGAGCTGTGTTTACCACTCAGGAAGGCAATTTTCTGTGCTTCCAACATAAGGAGATAGAAAGCATTTTGCTCTGCTTTTTATTCAGGCAGACCTATGCCTCGAATAAAGCCCATATTTCAACGTACCAAAGTCAATATTTGGGCAAGTCAAAAGAGAATCTTATTTCAGTAAATAAATAGTTTGGGGTGTGAAAAGATTTTGCTTTTTTTGCACCATAATATGTGAACACCAACTACTCAGCTCACAGCATTCCCACTGAAAGCAAGCAAGGTTCCTTGATTGGGGTGCAATCAAGGAGGTATCCAGAGATGATGATGGGATTTGGATGCCACAAGAGCAGCTCTGCTGCAGAGCACTGAGGCTCCATCTCTGATTTTCAGCTGGAACCTTTAAATGGGAAGAACAGATATCCCCGTAAGGGGGAATGGCCTTAAACTGACAGAGAACAGAATTAGATGGGATAATGGAAGAAATTAGGGTGGGCAGGCCCTGGCACAGGGTGCCCAAAGAAGCTGTGGCTGCCCCATCCCTGGAAGTGTCCAAGGCCAGGTTGGACAGGGAGCCACCTGGGATGGGGGAAGGTGTCCAGGTCCATGGCAACGGGAGGTTGGAACTGGATGGTCTTTAAGGTTCCTTCCAACCCAAAACATTCCACGATTCTATGATTCTAAGCCAAACACTGAGCTGCAGGCTTCTCCAAGACTGCCATCTCAAAGACCTGTGGGCTGGTAAAAAGGGAGATTGATATTTTAATCAATGGTTTACTTTGAAAATATCCTCCACTACTCTGTGACTACATCTTCAACTAGTCCCCAACTTTTCTACCTTCACATAACCCTGGATGCTCTGTAATAATTAGATGTACCCACTGTTTGAAGGGTTTCCTGCACCCAAGTGTGTGTGATGCTATGGCTGGTCTGGAAACCAGTCACCAGCCCCAGCCAGGTGTGGGAAGCTCAACACGTTTGTTGTAGCTGCATTTGATCTTCTGGTGCTGCAGGGCAGGGGATGGACATGACACAACAAAGCCAGTTCCTATTCCATTCTGGAGCTCAGCTTGAGCTCCTCCTGCCAGTCCCAACCTCAAAGGGGAGCACAGCCCACAGGAAACCTTCCCCAAGCTGAACTGTCTGCCTCCAGAACTTTGGAGCAGTTCTCTTGCTGTGACTGCACCACTAAGCTGTGATAACAGCTCTGCTCTCCAGGGCCACATTAAGCTGCTTCAGGGCAGCCTTTTTTATGTCCTCTTTCTCATGCCATTAGGCACAGGCTTCACGTCCAAGAAAATCATCTGTCACTTCCAGTTCCTGCAGCATTATTCTGACAAAAATCAGTCACTACAGAAGTCCTTGATGTCAGAGGTTTCATGAAAGCAAAGTAATAAATATTGCAGCAGTCAGCTTGTCTTCAGAGTCCTGGTGGTTTTGCCAGAAATCTCACTTACTCCTCCAACACTAAGTTGTCAAAAGAGTTTTGTTTGTTGGAGTTTCTCTTTTCTTCCACCGCTTTTATTTTCCCCTTTCTCCTTTTTTCCTTTTCTTCTCTTCCCAAGGAAATGAGGGGCAAAGAGACGTGAGATACTGTACCATCTTTATCACTCCACCATCTGCAAATGGTTTCCTTCTCCTGACAATTTCACGTGCAACCCTATAAAAAGACCTGGCTCACTGAAGCTACCAACTTCAAAGATGAACAAAGCTGGGTTGGACCAGTTGGGCAGACAGAAAAAGGCTGTGTTTGATTTCTGGGAGAATCTCTCTCTGTGTCAAATGGCTGAGGGGTGAGAATACATTTTTTTTCCAGTTGTGGAGCTCACTCTTTCTTCTAAATGAAGGCAGAGAACAAATTAGAGGGAGGATAAACGGCCCTAAAGTAAGGAATGAACCTCTGAATTTTCCCCTTCGTTCTGCAGAAAAGGCCATGAAAGGCTGGATTTGATGATCTTGGAGGGCTTTTCCCACCTGAATGATTCTGGGACTCCATGAAAAGCCCTGGCACCCCTTCAAATATCCCAATGGGATTTAATATTGTTCTTTCCTCCTTTTAATAACTTCTCTGGGCCAGATGTTTCCTCCCCTGCTCGGTGCCCACCCTTGCCAGCCATGTCTGGCTGGCCCTGCCCGTCCTTCCACAGCTCCATCCTGCTGATTCCCACCAGCCCTGCCATGGACTGGCCCTGAGGATCCCCAGGGATGCTGCAGCCCTGCAGCTCCTGCTTGATCTGTCCTCCTTCCCTGGAGTCCCTGAACAAACCCTTTGGACCTGACAGAAGGGAAAAGGAAAGGAGCCTCTTTTGCCTCCTTGTTAAAGGCACCTTCCCGAATGTTCCAGTGGCTGTTTTCCTCCCAGGAACCTTTTCCTCTTTTCCATCTGTTAGACGAGGTCATGACACTGCATTTTGCCCTGTGGAAATTTGAAACAAAAATAAAGCTATTTTTATTTTGATTTCCAGCTCCACTGAATATCAAGGGAAAGTGCATTAGCCCGTTTTCTTTCAAAATGACTTTTTAATAAAAACATCCATGTTTTTCCTAAGACTGAAAACATGGCTTTCTGCTCTTTTGGATGTTTCCTGTTTTTCTTTTAAGTAGTTCTGATGAAAAATACTTCGGTTCTCTTTTACTAGAGAGCTTCAATGTAACAAGGGAGAACACTGCCCTGAAATGAAGAAAACATATCTTGGATTTTAATCTTCTCATGAAAAGCCTGACTTTTCTCCCCATCTCATTGCTCATATTTTAAAAAATGATTATCAAATAGAAGCGGAGAAAATCTCGAGTATTATTCTTTGGCTCTGTGTTCAAACTGAAGGTTTTTTAAATTCTTCTTGGCTGTTCACAAGCCCAGAGGATTTCTTTTGATTTTTTAAGCCTCTCTAGAAAGTGCAGCCTTTTCTCTGGGGACAAGTTCTAAAAGAAACAAATCAGAGAGGAGGAATTTTAGTAGTCAGTTCACTCTCTGGCTCATTCCTTTGTCTCTCTCCTGTCAAGCCACTTTGATTCTGCATCCCCCACATATCTCAGTCTTTCAAGGCATTTATAAATTATAGAAGTATTTATTATTGTGGGGAAAATATGATCATTCACTGAACTCGTGGTGAACTTTGCACACATGCTCACTCCTTTGGTCCTGAGAGGTTTTTTCCACCACAAGAAACCCCCGTGTTTTAGGGCAGCAGGCTGAGCTTGGCAGGTGAGCTCAGGCTCATCCTGGAGAGCCCAGAGCAAGAGCAAAATGCAAAAATGCCTTCTGTAGCCTCCTCTTTTCTAACCTAAATCTGCCCCTAACCTTCCTGCTTGGCCACTTTACCATGTAAGTCCAGCAAGCACCATAGAAAAATCTCCCCATCATCCCTCACAGCTGAGACTTTCAGTTCCTTTGCTGCTCACACATATGAGGTTGGGCTGTGAAAAGCTTCTGAATACACTGGAATTTTCAAGTTCCATATTAAAAAAAGAAGCTGGGAGGGACTTAACAGCAACCACAGAATCACTGAAGATGCCCAGTTGGAAGGGACCCATTGGGATCATCAAGTCCAACTCCTGGCCCTGCATGGGACACTCCCCAGGGTCACACCCTGTGCCTAAGAGCATCATCCAAATACCTCTGCAGCCCCCTCAGGGACACTGTCAATCCTTCACTCTCTCAACACTCTTAAACAGGACAGTTCAATGCAGAAGAGGGTTTCACACCTGGATATCCCACCTGGGCTATTAATTCCTAATCAGTGGGATCTGTCCCACTGCAGGTTGTGGAGATACACCACCATGTCATGGTTCCTTTCTTACTCTTCCTCGAGGCTAAAAAGAACCAAGTTCTCAGTCTGTGCTGTTCCACTGCAGCAAAGACACAGACACTGCAGCTCTGAGCTCCAGCCCCCAGGGGAGGCCACTTAATCCTCACAAACACCTCCAGTAGCCCCTGAAAGACTCCTCACTTACTATGTCTTCTGTGATATCTCCCAATAATGCTACCAGGGACCCCCACTCTGCCTGCTCCCCAAGTGATCTGCTCTCCAGCAGGCCAGAAAATGAATGCATTTAATAAGGATTAACCCCAGCTGGCACGAGGGAGCAATAAATATCCGAGCAGAGCATTCGTAACGCCGCAGTTATCATTGTGTCAGCATTTCTGCTATAAACCAGGGGTTGGGGGGGATTAGAACTCAGCCATAAAATTTTCTCCAGGCTGAAACTTGGCATAAAAAAAGAAATATCAGTCTATGATTTTTTTATTTATTTTTTTTTTAGCCAAAAAAAAAAAACTTTCCAGCCTATTTTAAGTTGTAAAAGGAAAGAGTAGGAGACTCTTCCTAAATTCTTGAAATCACCATCCAGGCCTCTGGGAATGAAGAGACATTCTGGCTGTGGCTGCATTTAGGGGTGAGTTTTCAGTGAGGTATCAGAAGTTCAGGGATTAAAGACTTTTGTTGGCATTTCTTGAAAGTCAAAAGTTTTGTCATATTATCTGAAAGAGCTCAATTCTTTAGCAATGGGGCTTAAAAATACATTTCTGTCTCCCCTTTTCATTTGGAGAAGTGGACAGTTTTAAACCCCCAGCACCTCCTCACACGGGCCAGCAGTGCCAGGCTGTGGTGGCACTGGGGACACCAAAATCGGGGCTGTTCCTCATTTTATGCAGAGCTTTGACTTGAGGATTTCACCAGCACCTTCTCAGAAACCTTCTCAGAAGGAAGGGTCCCAGCACCTTCCCAGCTGCAGGACCAAGAGGACTGGCGAGGAGGGAGGGCATCCCAAGGGTGCTGCTGGTGGAAGGAGCAGACACTGGGGTGCCACCCGTGACCCTGAGCCACTTGTCCCAGCCCAGCCCTCTGCTCCTGCTGTCCCCCCCACCACAGGGCTCTCCCTGGAGCTGGCTGGGGGAAAGCAGCACTTTCCCTGCAGAGCACAAGCTCACACTACCAAAAAGGTCACCGTTGTTTTGTGTAGACCTCAAGAGGAGAACATGCATTAATTTGTTCCCCCAAAAGAAGGTTTTATTTTAGAAACAGGAGAACCTTTTTTTTTTTCCCCTCTCGTGCAGTCTGAGTACAATACTGAGTTCCAGTTTCCCTTAAGAGCTGAACTTCATCCTCCTACTAGGATGGTTTTATTTTAGTTACCAAATATTTGAGGTTAAAGTGAATAGTTCATCTTTAATGGGATTATCTCTTCCAATGTTTGCTTTCATTACAGTTTGAATTGCTCTGAGCATGAGAATCTAACCTCACCAAAAGCATATTTTTGTAATTTGATACAAACTAAATTTAACCTTTGGCTCTCATCTATAAAGACGTTACTTTTTTCCACTGCAAAGCAGAATGTTAGATTAAAGATCTGCCAGTTCCAATTTCCAGGTTGCTAACCTCCCTGGGACTAGGTCCTGCAATGTGGAGAGCTGTGGGGTTTGTAGGAGTATTTAATGTTCACAAGAATGTTCAAGGTGCTCTTAGACCTGCTACTTTTAATATCTACATGGGAGCTCTGTGCTGAATTTTACATGCAGAGCAATTTCCTTGATCTACACCGTACAATGAAGTGGAACTCTTTAGATAAAGATATTTAAAATAAAATCTTCCTTTTGAGACACTTTGCCATGTCATCATAGTTCTTTTGTTAAACAAATTATTTTTATACCAATGCTTTGGAATATTAAGCCTGTGCTTAGAAAAAAAGAGATTCATGTTCTCTCTCCTGAGGGCTGATTTTAAATGCGATGCAGAAAGGGAATTAGATTCTCTGTATTATTCTACATTTCCCCCAGTAAATCATAAGGAAAATTGGGGAGGAGTGGCTTCTTTTTAGAAAAACGTTGTTCTTGTTCTCTGCTGGAAGGAACCTTCTAAATATGTGGGATTTTTCACTTCTGCTTTGAAAAAAAAAAAATAAAAATGAAGTGTTGAGACTTTCCCTGACAAAGGTGGTCAGATATTTGTCAGGAATTTCAGGGTGGGTTTTTTAAAAAGAGCAATTAAGTGTGACTGACAAATGATGATGTCTCCAGTCCTGCAGAGGACAGCTCCAAAGAGGATCAGCTGTCAGACTCCTGGGGAAGGCAATGGATTTCTGCAGGACTGAAGCAAAGGGGAAATGGCTCAGTGCAAACATCAGTGCATGGAGGGGACTTGTGGGTGCTTATATTTATTTATTTAACCCAGGAAAATTCACTTTGCATTCTACAAAATCCTCCCACTGGACACATTTCCTACGTCTCTGTTTTTTACAGGTCATAGAAAAGTCTTTGTGTTCATCCACTCACTCAAGCTCCATAGGGAAGTCTGGTAAGATATAAAATTCATACTGTTCAGTCAGTCCAGGCTGCAGAGGAAAGCAAGCAGGGGGGAAAAAAGTAGGAAATAAATCCACGTTATATTTCAGCTCTGCAGTTGTCAGAGAAGAACACTGCAGCTAAAATTCAAATTTCAGTTTGAACACACACTGCACTAATAAATGGTCAGCTTAGAAGCATTTCCTGTTTATACACTGTGTTAATAAGCATCCATCACCCATGTCACATATACTGGATACCAAATTCAAATGTCAAACAAAATGTAAGAGGTCACACATTTTCCTTTGCTAACTAAAAGTGTAATTCATAAATATTATTGCTACCAAACTCTCCATCTACAGCACTTGTTTAGAAATATGCACATGTAATATAAATTGTGATTAAGTTAAATGGGTATATTATTTCCTGTTTTAAGGGTGAGCAGCAGCATGAATTATGTTTTACTCAATAGGCATTTCAATAAAACCCCCCAGCCTACCAAGCTGCTATCACAGAATTCAGCTGCACAGACTGACATCAGCAGGGTCTCGTGATCCACCACTGATATTTAAGCTGTTCCCCTGTCTCTTCTTTCTGCTGAGGTAGAGGAAAAAAACATTTCCTCAGCTCAAAACCTCTTCTCATTTGGTGTTGTAAAAATAAAGCTTATTTGATTGTAGGTGCAGAATAACTAAGATAAATGTAATCAGCTTATTATCAGGTTATTTTTTACTGCTTGAGAAATGTAGGACTGGAGGAATTCCCTCTGAGAAAACAACCACCAACTGCCATGTTTTGAAATTGCTCGTTTTCACTTGCAGAAATCAAACACTCCAGGAGCAAAAGAATGAAAATATTTTAGAAATGGCTTAAACTGAGTTTTTAAATGGGAAATGTGCTCTCAATGCCACGTAGTCACCAGATTTTGTAGAATTGTTTTGCTAACCTTCTGCTGTGTCTCTTTTGGTTTGATTTAGAACTTTCAGTTCATTAGAAGAGTTTTAGGACCCAATTCGGGATTCTCTGAAGTCGTCTTAAAGACTTGCAGAACTCTAAGTAGGAGAGCCTTCGATGAAAAACCTGAGACTCTGACATTATCATATTGTTACAGTGATAAAACATCCTCCCTTCAGGCCCAGCTGAAGATCTTCCTCACAAACACCCACAATAAAGATTTCAAAATTGAATTAAAAACATCCCTTTCTCCCCACCTTTATATAAAAACTTCTAGAGCTCCTCAGCTTTCTGAATGCAATTAAAGCAGAGGAGGAAAATTGCATTTTGCTAAAGAAATATCTTAGATTTCCTGTGAAGAGAGTCATTCCCACCAAGGAGCTGCACAGCCCCAGATAAGCAAACCCAGTTACTGCTTGTCTTGAACCACTGAGCACAAAATGTGGTTGCAAATGCTGTCAAATCAAAGGCTTTTGAGGCAAATAAGAATGCCACACATTCCCAAGTTATCTACTCTTTTTTTTTTTTTAAGCTTTGGTTAAAAAAAAAAAAAAAGAGGTTTCACCAAGTCACTGGAGTCTGGTGTTCTTTTAAAAGCTTGTAAAATGGGAGTCTGAATATTTTGTTTTATTAGGAGGACCATAGTGCACAGCAAAGGCAAGGAAGATTGCTGCAAAGGAAGGGGTGCTAAGTCCTTTAAGATACTCAGAAAAGAAAATAAGTTCCATATTCTGAAAATTGTAGAAAAGGGGGCATAGAGGAGCACTGGAATACACGTGTGAGCCTTTTACAGTGGTGCAAAATCTTTGATGTGTCCCTGTTTACAAAGGGAAGGAGACACCAAGGCAGATACCATCAAAAAGGGAAAATGCCTTTGCATTCAAATATTCCAGGAACAGAGTCCCATTCATTAAAATTTCAACACTAATAAATAACTAATTGTACACATCTTACCCTCCAAGGTTTGACTGCTGAATTTCAGTAGTTAAAA
This sequence comes from Formicarius rufipectus, assembly GCA_013399695.1. NCBI lineage: Eukaryota > Metazoa > Chordata > Aves > Passeriformes > Formicariidae > Formicarius > Formicarius rufipectus. Next base: position 2,601,236 of record VXAU01000639.1, read on the forward strand.
CCCCAACAGAGTGAAGTTATTGTCATTGATATGGATTACTGAGGGATTTCCTCGAGAGCAGCCAACAAGGACAAAAGAATTCCAAAATCAGTTCCGAATTTCTATAATTTTATTGTTTATATTTATATTGGTTGGATTTTTTAAGCTGTGCTGAGTTTGCTTTGCTGTGGGATGATGTTGTTTGGCTTCTTGGCGTTCCTGAAAAACTCCCAGAAGGAATTCCCAAGAGGGGGCTCTGCTTTTTTCACCACACCACACGCGACCCTTTCCACGTTGGGGTGGGAAGAGAAAGCCCCAGGTGGTCCCTCTGCAATGAGCTCCAGAGGGAGATGCTGGGAAGGAGCAGCACCAAGGGACGGTCTGGACACAGAGGTCTGTGCTGGGAGCAGCCAGGCCTTTCTGGATCCCAGGGGGTCCCTGGAGCTCATGAACCACATGAGGGAATTAGAAGTGCTGGAGGTGGGGGAGAGGAGGATGGATGATGTGTGGGAAAGCCCGCAGGGAAAAGCTCTCCCAGGATTTCACAGGTTGCTTAACTTTGGGCATTTTCTCTCTGTGTGCACCACAAAGAGCAGGACGTGGGGATTAGTTTTAATTCAGATTTGGTGGCCTCCTTTAGGGCACAGTGCAAGTGGCCAGAAGCTGCTGAGCACAGTGACACTCGAGGCAAAGCAGATAGAATGGGAAATATGATTTGTCCTCTGTGAATAAAGTTTAGCTGGTATTATTTCTCCCCAGGGCTCCCGGCACACTGCTCACACAAACTTCTCCTTAGTCATAGAGATTCACACCTTAAATCTTTGGCTTGCATGAGGTTGTCTATCTGTGCCACCTTCCCTTGCAGAGAGGAGAGAAAATGTTGTGCCACGTGGGACAAGCCACAAATGCCCACGACTGAAGGTGATTCCCGCGTTATTGCCAGGTACATTCTGGGAAAACTGATCCATCAGCCCCAGCTTTGACTTCCTTAGTCCCAGCTGGAGTTTCCCCTGGTCCCAGCTGGAGTTCAGTAGCCTGCTGCTGCAAGCACTAGGGCCGAGCTGGAGCAAAGCTGGAGGGAGGCCATCTCCAAAAAGGAGCAACTTCCCTCCTCTTCCCAGCAACGCCGCGGTTCCTCCTCCGCGTCCGAGGCGGATGATGGACCGTGATGGCAGGAAGGTTGTGGGACACAAACTTCCCAGGAAAAGCCAAAGGAGCTTTCTTCCTGTTTATAAGTGCAGGGCTGTGGCTCAGCAGAGCAGCAGCTGAAGCTGCACTGAGCCCTGCCAGGGCAAATGAAACACAACTGCAGGTAACCAGAGACATTTGATCCAGCAGGCTCAATTAAGCTGATTTAATTGCCCAGCAACTCAGGGTGTAACACTCAGCCCTTTCCATCACTTGTTTTGTTCCAGTGACATTCAATCCCTTATTTCCCTCCGCTGCCAAAGGGCCACACCTGAGCTCTGATTTTTGGAGCACAGTTGGAAGGGAAGAGCAGCCTTTTTCATGGTTGGCTATTACATTTCTGCTCAGTGAGTAACCAATTCCACCTGCACAGGTAACTTGGAGGGAAATTGCCTCTGAAACTTCAGTCCTTCCACCTGTCCAGTTGTACTCCCTGCTTTTGTTCAAAGTAAAAAGTTTTTCTTGTTACCTGTGTGGACTTTTCATGCACTTTGGGGTTATCTTGCAGTATTTCTTTCCAGAAACCAATGGAGGTTTTCCCTTTTTGGCATATTTAATGAGCCTGACATTCCTGGGAAGCCTCAGCCCTTGTGTGAGTGAATTGGCACAGAAAACCCCCTGTGTCTTGAACACATCATGTCTGTCACTATTGCAGCTCCTGAGCTGCAGGTCTGACTATCCCCAAAGCACTTATCTCACTGCACATCCCTGATGCCTTTGATCTACTCATGGACAATGGACAGAGCTGAGATTTCAGGGTGGTCAGCACAATAACCCCAGTGGATTGCCAAACATCTGGATATCCCCTCCTAAATTAAATATATAAATAAATAAATGTCTCCAAATTCAATTCGAACAAAACTTCCAGGAGAAGGCAGAAAATGTGTCCAGAGAAGCTCAGATGTGGGAGAAGTTCTGGACTGGATGGGGTTTAGTTTGGTTGGGCGCAGGGGTGAGGCCAATTACTACTTCTGAAATAGGCCAACAAGGCTGTGAACCAACACGAGCTAGCAGTGGGCTTCATAAACAAAAGTAGCCTTCTGGTTTTCAGCCCTGCTTGCAATGTTTCTGGGAACTTATAATTCACATTTAAGGCAAGCAGAGCCTCAGATGTTCAGCAAAGTTGGAGTCATTGCAGCCCACTGTGTCCCTTGAACCCCCAGACACAGCAGCCTTTTAACTGCAACTTCCCGTGGCTCCTTTCCAGTACAGAAACATAAACATGTGAGCTCTGCTGACTCTCTATCTCCATTTAGACTCTGGGAACTTGATAAATGCAAAACATTTGCTTACCTTATGAAGAGGAAGTCATGCTTTCTGTTGCAAAATTTGGATGGCAGAGTGAAGGACTCGCTGCTGGAGACCAAGAAAAACAATGCGAGAAAACTGCATTTTCAGACAGATTGGGAGGATTATTTTTTATGATTTCTGCCTGTTTTGACTTGGCAAAGCAGGAGTCTAACAAAACAAGTGATGAAGGCTCCTGGCATGTGACTTCTCAAATATTTAGCAAGTATTTGTAAGCTTTATTAAGTCAAGATGACTCATCCATCTTGACTTGCTTACATATATGTTTCATGTCCTATGCTATGTAGACCAATAGAAAGTGTTAGTCATTTGTTTTATTACTGCAGGGTTATATTTCAGCAGAACTATCTAGTTTGGATGCTGTTTATTTTCAGAACAGCTCAGGGTGAATTTTGTAGGTCTGCAAATCCACTGGCCTTTCTAACTTCTTCTCTTGGCCAGGCAGACCCAGAAGTGTGAAACAGAACCTCAGTTTTCAGCTTAAAATGAAAAGAATAAGTTGCTTTCCCTTTTCTTTGGGGACTGTTCTTGGAAATGGGACTCTGGTAAAGGCAGAGCAATTATTTTTGCCCAAACTCTTCCACTGCTTTTTGCTCAAGGCCAGGATTTCTGCAGCCAGGAGGGAATCTGGATTTTGGGAAAGCCTCCACAGGACTTTAGAGGAGGGAGTGACAATTGTACAGATATTCACCACAGGGGATGTGGACATTTTAATCCTTTTTTGTTTTTTTTTGTTTTGTTTTTAACTTCAATTTGTCCCACCTAAGTGAATTTAGTCTCTTCAGAGCTGTAGCAGCCACTGGCTGCCTAAAAACCCAACAGCTTCTGGGTTTGCACGGGTCACCTTGTGGTATGGACTTGGTAAAATCAAATCCAGGACAGAAAAAGGGGATTTCTCAGCCTAAAAAAATCATTTCATAACTGTGCCCTGTTATTGTGCAACCACTGGAATGTGAGGGGTTCCATCCTGCCCCAAATTAGGACTTCCACAACTAATTATGGAGGTGAGTCCTCTGCTTTGCCAAGTGAGGGGAGCAGATTTTTGGCCAGAGAAAGGAGCCAGCCCGCTCTGAAGATGGAAACGGGAGGGACTGGGCTGTTCATCAGCCTGGCAGAGGGATCAGACTGCGCTGGGGAAACATTGTGAAGTCATTGAGGCTGCAAGGCAAGAATTTGGGATGTGAGCGTTCAAAATATGACCTAAATCTAGCTTAGGTTTGCTCATCTAGCCAGATATTAGTTAAAGCCAGTTCTGAAATTGCTGTCTAAAGCCAGAGAACCACACAGCTAGATCTTATTAAAAATTAAAAGCAAAATCTGGGGTCTTTCAGTGGAAAATTGTTATTCCAAGTAAAAGAAATACATGGGCAGCATTTTCCTCCTGCTAAAAACTTTGTCTTTTTACTGGAAAAAAGAAAACCTGGGCATCAAAATATATCAGCTCAAAAGTGAAAATTTTATTTGTTATTTCCTGCCCGCAAGATGCTCTTCATGGAAATCCTGTTTTCATAACATTTTCTGCAGAAAAGTCTTGCCCAAGATTTTATCGGCTCCACACTTTCTGTGGATTTTCTCTTTGCAAAGTCTGTGCTGCATTCACATCCTTGACACTTTTCTTACATTTTCTCTTGCAGACCCACAGGAGAAAGAACAAGGGAAAATCAACTGTTCTCACTAAGCATGTCCTTTAAATCAGTAAAAGGGAATGGATGGAATGGCATATGAGAGGTTGTTGAACTGAAAATATTCCAGTGGTAGATACATACATATGCACGCACATATATATATAAAAAATATATTTTTATATATATTATATCTTT
>VXAU01000639.1:2605596-2668843 GCA_013399695.1 Formicarius rufipectus
TATTTATTTTATATAAATATATGCATTTATATATTATAAATATATTCTATATATTTATATATACATGTATATAAATATAGGTATATATACACACATATACATGTGTATAAACTCAGATACATGGAATGAGAAACCCAGAATATTGTGAGCTGGAAGGGGACACACAGGCACACACCAAGTGCAGGTACCTGCTGAAGGTAAAGAAATGCAGGTGGGAACAGGTTTGTTCTCCATGGCCAAATACACTGAGCAGCACCCAAGGGAACCCCGAGAATGACCCTGGAGGAGTGTGAAAACACTCTTGCCTCCTCTGCTCTGGGCTCTGGGTCCTTTAATGTGGCAGCAAATCCTGTCACCAGGCATATCCATCCCATTCGTGGTACAAACGAGCCTTGGGAACACCAATCCAGATCGTTTGGGAAAATAAAAGAAGACAATAATAAGTGGTTCTGCCCTACCTCCTTCCAGCCCTGAGAGTGAAAAATGAGTTCTAATGCACAACACCTGTGCCACATACAAAAAGTCCTGGGAAGCAGCTCAGAAAAGCTGCCTGGGGAGTGGAAGGTTTCCCTGTATCCACCATCCAGGAACACAGAGCCCCACAGTCCCACCCAAAAGAGCTCAGACTGGACACTGCTTTTGCCCAGGTATTTCTTCTGGTGACAAAAATCAAAACCATAGCTCAGTTTTGGGGGGAACCTCACTTTGAAGCCTTCCCCGGCTCAGTCGGGCAGATTGGTACTGACAGAGGGAGGAGTTGCCCATTTGAGGGCTCTGAGGGTCACAGAAGGACCAGGGGCTGCCCTTCTCTTCCCTCAAGTCAAACATTCGGCAACAACCTCTGCAACACATGACTGAGCCACTGCATGGATTGTTCCAAAGAAATGGAGAGGCAGAGTCTGTGAGAACAGGAGATGCTTCTTCCTTAGACCAAATATTCTTGGAGAGCAGTGGAGAAGCTTCGGGGCCCAGAAGCCCTTGTAGAAGCAGCCAATGTCAAGCCCAGCAAAGGTTGAGAAAACCCTCGCTGGGGTGTGTAATTATCTCAGTCACCTTGCTGGTCTGAACAAAAGGGGTGTTTGGCAGCTGAGACGAGGAAGGTGGGCAGGTTTGGGGCAGGTTTAACTCTGTGGGACACACAACTGGAGTTTTGGAGGGTTAGCTGGAGGAAGGGGTCTGGTGAGGAAAATCCCAATGGACAATGGGAGCAGAGTTCAAGTCTTGGAGACCCTGTTATGTCCCTTGAGGAGCTGTTCTATTAGTAACTTACACTGTGTTTCAAAGTTTACCTCACAGTTCCAGGTTTGATTTTTCCTTCTTTGAAGGGGGCTTCATCTGCCAACCTTAAACAGATTTTTATTCGTGATATCTAAGGATTGGTGGAGCAAACCAGAATTTAATTTTCACTTACGGATCCTCCCTTCCATTTAAGAGTTTTCCCACTCTTTATCTATTTTTTTTTTTAATCCAGTGCTTTCTTTTGTATCAGAAGGAGTCCCTACTTTCACCCTTCAGGAATCATAGGTAATGCAGCACAGATTGTGAAGGCAGGTACTTAGGAAGTGCATGTGGAAGGTCCAGAGATCCTGAGAAAGCCATTAAGCTCTGCAAGGAACACAAACCAGAACCAGTTCCTGGAAGCTTACAAAATAAAACTGCTGCCTTATTAAAAATTAACATTTTAAACCTAAATCTCAGTTTGAGTGGTAAATACAGAATAAACCCGGCAAAGCTGAGAAGTAAATTACCTTCCAGGAGGGCTGGTCCTGCACGGTCAACCCACTGGCAGAGTAACTGGGGGAGTTCTGCTGTTGTAAATAGCAGGATTGTCCCCCCCACCAGGAGATTTCCCTGGGTTGTGCTTTGCACTCCTGTTGTTCTTTGGAAGGTCTTTATGAAACATTGCTGGTTGTCCTGAAAAAATCAGGATTAACTTGGAAGACAGATATTGCAGATTGGATTAGACTTCAAAGAGGTGTTGCCAAAGAGAACTTTTAAAAGGCTTTTAAAAATGAATCTCACCAACGCAGACTCCTTCCCTTTGAACATGAAGGGGGAAAGGCAGAGTTTAATATTACTTAAATGCATCCAACAATTAAGTTGTTTGGTACTCAGGCAAACCACATGGGGGAGGTTTCAAAGGAAAGGGGATATTTTAGTGCCTTTTCAAACACTCTCCACATTTCTGTAGAGTTGTTGGCCAGGCTCTGCCCTCCTATAATGGTCAGACTGGGAGCAGCAGGCATGAGGAAGACTTGCCCAGGCTTCACCAGCTGCTAGGTGCCAAGAGGTCATGCCCCTCCTTCCAGTGCCCTTGTGGGGTTGCCCAAAATAAGGCTCCAACAGCTCCTGGGTTCCACATGTGCATCTTTGAATGGTTTCCTGTTCCTCTCCATTTATTTTTAACTTCACAGAATCACAGAATATTCTGAGTTGGAAGGGACCCACAGTGGGTTTATCTTTGGGGGAATTATTTTACTGCAGTGAAGATAAAGCACTGACTGGTGAATGAAGTGAAGGGCTTTTCTGAGCATATTTGGGTGTTTGTAAGGGCATGTGGAAGCAGAGTGGGAGTGCCAAGTGTAGCTGTGATAGGGACCTTGGCTGAATGCAGATTTTCTATTGGAAGAGTAAATATAGAGGGTAAAATGTCACTGTTTTTGTAGAACATAATAGCTCCCTTTCTTTTTCTCCCGAGGAGCCTGGGAACTCCAAACAAATTTGGGGGCAGTTTTATTAAATGAAAATATTCATGCATTATGAGCTAACATATCTTTGCAGCCCAGCCCAACAAAAGGTCAGTTGAACAAACCACTCTCTCAGGAGCTGGGGAGGAGTTGGAAGCTCCCAGTAACCCTCCTAATTGCCCTCCACCTCAGCCTCTCATTTGGTTAGTCAGAGGCCAACAAATCCTGCCTTTCAGAGCTCATTATCAACCTGCTCCTTCCTCTGGGTCGTGCCCTCACCCTCTGGGTGTTCACTCTGCACATCCCTCCGCTTGGGTGTCCTCCAGGTTGCCTCCTGCATCCTCCTGCTGCCCAACCAGCCCTTGGATGTGAGTCAGCTGGGAATATGTGGAGTGCTGGTGCACGTGAGGATGGATGAGTGGGGGTGAAGCAGCAGAGCACAATGAGCACCAGGGGCCAGTTTTGGTCCTGGGGGGAGCTTTAAAACCCAGTCTGGGTTCCAGGAGATCTCTGCCAGTGGAAACTGCCCAGCTCCAACACTTCATCACTGTATCTCCTGGCTGGATCCACTCCACCCAACATTAGTGTTTGACAAAATTTTACAATTGGAAGTTCAGGTCATTTTTTAATAACCTGCAAATTAAAAAATAAAAGAATTTAAAAGAAAGGGAGGTTTAAATTTTCTCCAAACTTTACATGACCTTTCTCCCTTCTCTTTGGAGCAGATCTGGCAAATTTCAGGCCTAATGAATTTTCCAAGTCCCAGTAAAAGGGGAAGCTGCCTGCAGCCCTGCCTACAAGCTTCCAAGCCTGCCAGCTCCTCAAAGCTCAGCAGCTCTTTCCACTGTGGTGGCTCTTCATGTATGTGAGTAAAGATCCACATTTCTCCCAGACTTTCTTCTCCCTCCTGGTTTTTTGTTTTTTGTTTTTGTGGTTTTTTGTTTGTGGTTTTTTTTGTTTGGTTGGTTGGGTTTTTTTGGTTTTTTTTTTGGGAGGGTGTTTTTTGTTTTGGTTTGGGTTTTTTTGTTTTGTTACAGTCTGTCTCAAACACAGAGAAAAAGAGGATTAGAAGTGGAGTTTGGTTGAAGAACAGTGACATCTGTTCTCCTGCCAGGTGACTCCCATTTTTTCAGAGTTTTATGACAAGAACATTACTTAAGAGTATGACTGGATGAGAACCACGTCCCACCTGCACCCTGTGTCCATATGTTTGAGTTTGTCCTACAGTGGCCATGAAATATCAATCTTTGCTGCTTTTTTTGGTGTCTGGGCACTACAGCACACACAAGAGTTACCCCAGAATGAGGTCAACACACCATGACAGCGAGATCCAGGGGGATTTCCTGCCCCCTGGTTCTCATGGGCTCAGGGCACAGCTGCATTGTCATCCTCAAGCCAAGAGAATGGAGATGGTTGAACTCCTCACCCTGGGATCTGGGGCATCAGGAGTGGCCAGTGTGGTCTGGCTTCCTGCTGAGTTTGCTGTGCCAGAGGACCTGGGCACTGCAGAGTTAGACATTAGGGGAGAAGGTGCTCCAGCTCCTCCTCAGAATGAAGGTGGTGGGGGTTCCCCAGGAGCTGAGCATCCACCAACTCACACACGTTTGTTGATAAGAGGGAAATACAAAGCAGCCCTTAGAAGCAGATGCCTTTCCTTCAGCACTGCTAAGCAGCCACAGTCACTGCACAGTCATACAGATCCCTCTGCTGCAATCCAGGTTGATGTACATGGGCTCTCCCAGATCTCCTCACCACACCTGGCTGCAGTTCCTCCTCCCAGGCACTTTTCAACCCAAGCTCCCTCCACCTGGAAATCTTCCCTTGCTTCCTGCACATGGAAGGTTGAAATAAAGAGCCACCTGTAACAGGATTCACTGAGCCTCTCCCAGAAGAACTTTGGAAACACTCCTGAAAATCCAAACACAGTAATGTCCCCTTTCTGTGTGACAGAAGGGCCACACTGCCATATGTTCAAAAGCAAAGCAAATCCCCCTCCACCTGGCATGCAGAAGGCCATTCACCTCAGTTTTGCTCCATTTTCACCCAGATTTTTCCCATTTTCTCAACGTGCAGCTGGACCTCTGAATGGGCTGTTCCAAAACATCCCTTCTGTAACTGAAAGACCTCCCCCAAATTCCTTCTGCCTCTCTTCTTGTGAGGAGTTGCCACTCTCAGAACAGTCTGTCCCCTCATTTTGGAGCCATGGGGGCCTCGTCACTTGTCACCTCATTTCTTCACCACCATCTGTGGCACCTCCAGTCCTCAGCCCCCACCGTGTCACACGAACTGCACCCTCTGCAGCAGAGGAATCACAGAGAGCTCGAGGCAGCCCCTGATTTATGTGGCACTACAAATTGCACTGTAAGTTATGCTGCCCTCAAAGGAGAGGGACTCTGACAGAGCACCTGTTGTCCAGATTCCTCCCTTCTTCCCCACATCAGTCTCCTGCAAGGTCGAATCATGGCCAGAGCGGTTTAGGATTCAGGTCATGGCACTCTGCAAGCTGAAGGCACTGGGGATGGTTGTGTGCCCAAATTTTCAAGTGGGTATTTCAAAGATGCTTTATACCCAGAAATAGATGAACAATAACAATTATAACAATAATGGCCTGGCTGTCTGATCTGAATGGGTCTGATAAGAAGAGAAATTTTAATAACAAATACCCAGCAAGCCAAGTATGAGACAGATTACCTGTGCACATTCATGACTTACTGCTTTTTAACTGTCCTTTTTCTAAGTTGCCAGCAAATGCTGACGTTCACAGCAAAGCTGACAAAGCAGACTTAGCAAAGGTTTTCTCCAAGTTTGTCTCATTTACTCTCACAATAACCTCTTCTGTCTCCAGGAGTAGAGAGCTGTTTGTGCCAAGACTGGGGACCAGTTCAGGTCAGTACCTTACAGGTGAGCAATGCTCAGCCATACCAGCAGAGATAAATGTTCTGTTTTAATGACTCATCTCCCTTTTCCTCCATCATTTTATGGGAGTGTTTCATTCCCACCAGACTGTCACTGCAGAATGAGTTTCTCTTTCATTTGGCTGGTTACACCTCACCTACATCATCACTTGGAAAGGAGGAGGAGCGAGATGATCTGGTGGAACATTCCAGTGCTCGTGTGGCCCTGCAACAACAACCCAACACCTTCCATTCAGAGCAGTTTTTCCACAACATGCCCTGCCCTCTTTTGCCCCTGGGCACTTTTTGCTTGTGCAGAATCTGAGGATCTTTTCTTTCTGAATTTCTTTCAGTCAGTTGCAGTGCCCCTGTTCTCAGAACCACCCACCGTGGTTATTGCATGTGCCCAAAACAGCTATTTGGGGTCATTCACTGCAGTTGATCCAACTTGTCTTGGGTAGATTGAGCTTTGCAGTGCACACACATCCATTTCTGTCCAGCCTATGGCACCCAGAAGGACATAACAGCACAGCAGAGGTGAGACCCAGCTCTAAGAACTGCACTGAGATGGGCTGAATCTTAGACTTTGATCTCCACCTTTGGACTCCCCCATTCATGCCATGCCTTTGTGATGCACAAAGACTCGTTCCTTTGAGAGGAACCATAGGAAAAGGTGTGCCCTATTTGTTCAAAAATTAATTATTGATGTCAGTCAAACTCCTCAGCCTTGAAGGTGTGAAGGAGAAACATTAAACCCGTGCAAAGGTCAGCTTTACTGGGACCTGCCTCTTGAACAAAAGGAGCTGAGGCAGGATGATGAATTGCCAATGAGTTCCTGTGTGTTCAGGCAAATGCCAAATTATTAACCTGTAAAACTGGACGTTGCAGTGGAGGAATTCAGCTTTGGGATGGAGTCTCCACTGAAGTGGGGAAGTGGGAGGTTTTGTGAGTTGTAGATCAACAACTGAGCATCAAATACAGGGGAAAAAATAACGTGCAAAATATAGTGCACTTTGGCAGACTAACTCTGCTTGTGATTAAAATGGACAACTGGGTTCCTGTGGATGAATAAGAAAATGCTGGTGGCAGAGGAAAAGAAGAAGCAAATGGACCTTCCATTGCTCCATAAGTCTATCAATATGGAACCATGTGTTGGACTGGGGCAGTGAAGACCTTCTTTGTTTATTATCCCCTTATTTCAAAAACAGGCCACTTGTGAGACAGGAAACCTCTTAAGGTCAGGTCTTTCACTGGGTTATCCCTATAGACTGAGTGCAGCTAAGCCCAGTAAATTACACAGCCACATATTGGTATGCATGGAAGAGCAACTTAATAAAAAATGGAAGTTTTGACAAAGATGCACTTCAAAGCCCTGAAAACAGGACTCTTCCTAGTCTCTCCCAGTTATTGGAACGAAGAGTCTTTCATGAATCTGTTTTTTCTGCTATAAAATTGGAGCACTTGTTAAAAGAAGGCTCAGAGGCTGAAGTAATTACTCAGTCAGCTGCCACGTTTGCATGGGACCTCCAGTCCCAGCTCCCACAGTTTTTAATGCAATGATTTTACAGCCCCAGGGCTGCCACACTTCTTTGGATATGAACAGACACTCACCCACTTGGCAAGTTAGGAACCTAAAACAGATCAGACATTTTTTGTTTAGGTCCTTAAAAGTTGTTCCCTCTGTTTGCTTTCCTTAGTAATCCATGAGCATTGAACATCTGGGACTCATCATCTGTTTTCTGATGACTGTGAGGTATCTCATCTTTTGAGCAAGCCCAGGAAACCTCAGTGGGTTCATGTCAGAAAAATTCAGTGTACAGTCTCCTGGGCCTCCAGCTTCATACGGACAAGGTCTACCTGCTTTGGATGGGAAGTCACATCTGTTTCAATCTCTCCATGATTTTGGTATGCAGCTGCTGACACTAACTTGATCTAGGACATAAGCCTACACCAACAGACTCACAGAAGGCCAAGAAACATTCCATTTCCACGATAAAAATAAATTTTCAAGATGCTTCTTGGAAATATGCATACATTTTAAAAACAAACCACACCAAAGAAAGCAAACAAAGCAAAAGGCTCTGCTACTTTATGATACCAATTTCAGTTCAAAGTGGATTCAGACCTATGACTTGGGCTAAGCCTGCTCTGCAGCTCAAGGTCTGCCAGCAGAACAGTGTTGGGCAAAATTTCCTGTGAGTGCTCAGACCCAGGCTCGTGTTTCACAGGTTCTGAAGATTGTGAAGATCAGATTAGTTTGGCCATAGCAGTAAACAGCAGATCTGATCCAAGAGATGCAAACACAGCTGGGTAATGCCACTTCAGCCTGGAGTTCACCACAGAGAACTCACCTGAGTCAGGTTCATTCACACGTGTGTTTGAAGACGTCAGTTCTCTGCTGAGGGCTCAGGATGAAGTGCTGACACCCTCAGTGGACAGACAATTCAGCTGGCTGCAAACACCAGTGACTGCATTTGCATCTGTCATCACAAATATAGCTCAGTTTTAGATGGGGGCAGGAAAGAAAACAAACACAACGTTTTCTGGTTAAACAGAACCAGAGTAAGGAATCACTGGGACTCTCCAAGGGGGAGTTTATTTAATTTATTCTTCCGTACACACAGCTAGTTTGCTAGGATATTATAACTCAACTCATTTCTCTGGTGACCCATGGCAACCTCTGGATCAAAAGGATTACTTGTGACTCATAACTTACCTTGGCTAAATATAAATATAGGGCTTTAGGTTAAGTAATCTAGGCCTTAATCAATAAAACATTTAAAGTGACAGTACAAGGAGGGATTTGAAAAGTCATGCTATTATAATGTTAACTCCTAATACCTGAGTTTCTGGGGCTCTCCCTTTCTGGGTTTCACACAAATGCCCCACATCAAGGACTTTTTGTGCCTTTTGTGCATGCAAGTACAGCTGCACACAGTTTGAATGTCCCCCTGTTCCATAGGGAACTCCTGCTCATTTTCCCCCACAGGAAATCCAAGCAATTGCCCCTGTGTGCAATGCCACGATTAGGTGACCATAATTGCATACTTAATGAGCTTGCATACATTTCAAGTGCCAGTTTCTCAGATGTGGCCACCTAAATGGATACGTGAATCTGATTTTTGGGTGGTGAGGTTGTGAAACAAATGTATGGAAGTCTTATTTTCATACACCTAAATTGGACCATTTAAATCCCCAATTCTTGCTTAAGTGCCTGCATTTCAATATCAGCCCTTACGTGCAAATCAGCCACCCTGTGGACTTGTGTTGGCAACCAGAGATGGGAAAATACAAGTCAAATAAAATATGATTCCTTTAAAAGGAGCCTGGAAGCTTTCCAAATAACTCCAGGCATGTAAAGATTACCAAATTGTTTCTTCCCAGCCTGGGGAATCTGGAGGGACACTCCTGGATAGAGCTGTGGTAGCCACTGGAGGGAAGGGGCTGCCAGCTCGTGGTGCCAATCCAAACCCTGGGCATCCAGGGAGCAGGGAGAACACAGGGCAGGACTCCCCTCTCCCAGGGTCATGCAGCTTCTACACTCCCCACAGCACAGGGGGCTGTTCCCCATCAAACCACCCAACAGACATTTGCAGTTGTACAGGCAGCAAGAGATTAGATTTGGTATGAAAATTGAGTGGGTAAGAAGTTTCAAAGTGTAAAAGAATCCTGGTTTATCTGTGATTATTGTAGTATTATTGACAAGCTGGGACTTAGGAAACCGTGTCAGTTATGCTGTCTGTAGTTCCACTGGTGTCTGTGGAGGGAGTCTGGACCAGCACACCTTCCTCAGAGCTTGTACAGTCCAATTTATGAACACAGAGGAATGACTGGGTTCAGGTATTAAATAGCCACATTTTTTCCTCTCTGAAGGAAAAAGCCAAATTTGTATCTGGCTTTTATTCTTGCTCAGGGTAATGGAAAAGAGAAGATGAATTGCAGCCTTAAAACTCCTTCCATGAGTTCTTCACTATGAATTATTTTATATAATTCACAGAGAAGGTGACATGATTTACATCAACATATACAGTTAAATTGTTCTATATTGTAAACCATTAGCAAAGAAGGATGAAGGGCTTATGAAGAAGAGTGGAGAGACTGTGCTGTTATGACAGAATGAAAAATTCCTGGACATGCAAGAAGACATCCCACTGTTTCCATTGGAAGGTGGCTGTGCATGTTTCCTGTAGCCACCACGAGATCTTTGGCCTGTGCACAGGAGACTATTCTGTGTTTATTTCCATTATGGACCAGAAAGGTTTGCACAGCAGAGCAGGGCAGACTGCCCTTCAGCTCCCAAAGGACAAGGTGGGGTGCACTGTGGAGGTGTGTGACAGAGGGATGTCCCTCCCAGCCCACTGGCATTGCCCAGCCTGCACTGCTCATGAAGCTGGGCCAGGGAAGGTGTAGTTTGGATTCTTCATCCAGAGGGTGGTGGGCACTGAACAGGTTCTCCAGGTGTGCTGGGTTAGAGTTAAACCAGCAGGAGAAATGAATCCAACTCGGAATGGGATTGCAAGTCAGAATAACAATTTAATACAAGATCACAAAATACACTGAGACAGAAGGAAAATTCATTTGTGCCACAAAAACAGATGTGCAGCCCAGCACAGCGGGGCACGAGCAGGATGGAGCTCACCAACCCCTGTGCTGAGCACCACGTGGCCCCCTTGAGTTCAAAGTAAGAAGAAAAGAAGAAACCTGCTGGTGACAATGATGGTTGCAGTCTGGTGGCAGTCTCAGTCCTGTTGAGGTTCTGCTCCTCCTCTGGATCTGATGAGAGAGATCCCAGTCCCCAAACCCCAAGCTTGTCTCTGCTTGGGCTCAGATGGGAACGCCCAGTCCCTCTCCCAGGGTGGAGACTTTCACAATGGGTGATTTACTCTGTGAGGTGAACAATGGCATATTTTTGGCATCCCTGATGGTCCCTGAGCAGACCTGACCCCTCAGGTGGGTGTGAAGGCAGGAAAACTTCCTTATCCCACAGAAGTTCCTAAACATCCCCCTGTACCCTGAGGGGTGGGGTGTGCCCTGGGCAGCTGCTGCCAATGGTCCATGGTGAGCAGTTCATGAGAAAAATGACCCAGAGGGTTTAGAATCCACACCCACCCAGCGACAAACTGAGCCTGGCTACCATAACCAGGACACCAGGGCAGTGGGCACAGCACCAAGGCTGCCAGAGCTCCAAGGAGCTGGACAACACTCTCAGGCACAGGAGGTGATTTTGGGGGCTGTTCTGTACAAGGCCAGGAGCGGGAGCCGATGATTCTTGTGATTCCCTCCCAGCCCAGGGATCTCTGTGACATGGAGAGTCCGTGGTCCAGGTTCTCAGAAGGCAGAGAAGGGCATCTCTGACAGCTGCACAAGCTGGTGGCTGCAGGGCTTGGAGGCACAGCTGCCCCCTGTGCCCCCAGCCTCAGCTGAAGGAGGTGTGTCAGTGAGCAGGTCACCAAAGCCAGCTCTGCTGGGACATGAATCCCCTAAGAGAGAGCAAAGCCCTGCACTCAGGAGCTGAGGAGCAGCATGCTGCATGGTGCAGGCCAAGCACAGCAGAGCCTGAGGTGGAGTTCCTGCTCCCAGTGGTGGTTTTGCTGTTGGAGGCTCCTGCAGGAAATTAGGGGTGGGGAAAAGGTGAAACAAACCCATCACACGGTTTATTTTGAGAAACAGAACTCACGCTGGAGAAAAAGGATGGCACTAGGAGAGGGGCTGCACAGTGACTCTCTTGCTTGGTCCTTTTCATCATCTAGTTTCATGATCTGCTACAGATCTAAGAAAAGGAGCAGTTTCCAATCCAGTCCAATACTCTCATCTTGGGAGTGGCTTCAGCCTTGCTTATTGGTGTTGTTTTCTGTCTGAAGACTCCTGAGGAAAACAGTCAACTTATCTCTAGACCATTTTTGCATCTGTGTTTCAAGAAACACTCGGTTTTTCTAAAAGATGCTTAATTTCCCCCCCTATGGACCCATTTAACTTTCCTTTCCAATCTCTTAGCAATCTGGAATGAGATCTTTGGTAGTTCTGCTTGTTGTGAAACAGCTTTGGGCGATAACTCCCAGTCCACGTTAACTGCACTTCAAATAACCTTTGTGTAACTGTGATGCAAACCCATAATCTCCCCAAAGCACATTTATAACCATTTTAATGCCCAAGACTTAAGAAGGTTATTGCAGGATGGGCTGGGAGAGAGGGGTGAAGAACTCACCAAGGAAGCACAGTTCAGTTTGTCTTCCAAACAGCTCCGTATCTCTCCCAGCTTTACAAGAAAGAAGTGACTGGTGAACAAACAAGGAGGCCTAATCTCAGATAAAGGAAGGGGGTCCCCTTCTGACCAGCAGCCTTCTTCTGGAAGGTCATGTAAGCACATACTTGTTTCTTTGCAGTGAGACAGATGCTTGAGTTTCATCAGACTCAACACCTTCAAACATAAATGAAACATCCCCTGAGGATAATGAATATCCCAAGCTCTGGCGTCTGCAGGCACACACGGAGCAGCTGTGGGATGTCCCTGGGCTAAGAGCTGTGTTTGAACACCAGGGAACACACTGCGTTGCACTGTTCCTTACACAGAGTCCACCTCTCTTTTGGGCTGCCTTTTGGTCAAAGAAAACCTGCACATACCAAGGACAGAAAACAGACTGGGACTTGAAAATGAGCCGATTTCAACATCCCTTCAAGTAAGTCTCCCAAAAGCACAGCAAATCACACAGTAACACACAGGGGCAGAAGTGCTTCTAGAAGAAGATAAGAGCCTCTAAATGCCTTTTTTGACTAGTTTTTGTTTGCTCAATTGCTTTTTATTAAACCTCACTCAGTTTAGGGAACCAGCCAATTGTGGAGAATGAAAAGGAAAGCAAGAAATCCAAGCCCTCAAAACTTTGCTCACCAGCTGAATTTTCCCAGTCCTTCTCCATGGGGGCTCAGTGCTTCTCTCTAAACCTGCTTGGGAGAATTTATTATCGTTGTGAGCAAGTCTTTGAAACCATGATTTTAACAGCAATAATTCCTGAGCAGTGAAATTCATGAGGCTGTAATGTGTAATGTAACACCAAGTCTATCCTATTATGGTTTTAATTGGAATATACATTTTATGTGTTATTAGAGCAATGTTACTGTCCTTCTTGTGCTTAATACTATATGAATAGCTAAAGCCCTCTAATGACCATGTAATTTATTGTCCCTATAGTTATGGCATTAAGCTACAAGTCACCTAATACTTGCAAACATTGTAAACTCCAATTACAGCCCCACCAGTGATCCTTCTGTCAACTGAGCTAAAAATGACTGAACGATAAGGCCACTGGCCCAGTTATCTGCAGCTCAGCACCTGTACTACAGAGAAATGTCCAAGAAACTCTGCCTGAATAGTTTTACTTTGTTATCAGACAGCAGTCTAGCAAACACAACCAGCTTCCACCGTGATGCTGATTGCTCTGATTCCACTGGTCATTTTCAGTCTAATTTGCTGTTAACTGATTCCCAAGAACTTGAGAGATTTCACAGGCACCAGAGTGGATTCTGCCCAACCCTACGGAAATCTTGGAATTCCATGACAAAATTGCCAGCAATTTCTATGCCAGGTGGGGTCCTCTTTTCAAATATCCACAGCTATTTGAGAAAGTACCAAGCTGACTGACAACAGAATTCAGAGGATTTGGGAGCAGGTTAAACTGCTGTTTCTTTCTGAGTGACAGGAACTAGTCACCATTTGAGGGGAACCCTTACCCTCTTCACACTTCTGTGTTCCAAAGGAAGAGTTGCTATTCAGCTCTAGAAGTGACCCAGCAGTCCAGCTGAGGTCCCAGAAAGAGAAAGCAACTTTAAAATTCACTACATTCAGGTGCTGCCCAGGTGCCACACCTGGGTCATGGTCACTTCTGGGGAAGCTGTAAAGGAAGCAGAAACACACTCTCTATCCAGGGGACAGCCTGTTTGTATGCAGAAAAACCTTTCCTAACCAATCTGTTTTAAATATTCCTGAGATGTCCTGACTCTATCCACAGTATTCAGTTTTATTTCCTTTTTAAAGGTGGAGGTGTGTGAGAATTATCACCTCTGCCATTGTTCTATCATGTTTACCTGCAGAGCCACTCATGCTGCCCAATTTTCTACTTACCACATGCTTAACAATGTCACAGTGAACAAAAGTACTGCAAAACTCCCTTTTATTTCCTACAAAAACACACAGATCGTATGTGTGCAAACTTTACAGCAAACTGTAATTTGTATTTGATTTGGAGGGTTTTGCACCACACAAGGGGTGATAGCTAAACAGAATCCCAGCACCAGTCGCAATGAGGATATTACAAACACTTGTGGAACTTCTCTGCTGGGGGATCCGTGATGTCTGTGTGATTCCTCTGGCGAAGCTTTCCTTTCCAAAGAATACCTGTAGCAAATCAAGGGTATGAAATGGATAAATCACCTTTCCTCACCTGTGATTTGGGGGTGCTCACTTAAGCCCAGAGAGGTGCAGTAAAGGTTGCAGAAAGAGGACAATAGCCAATCACACATTTCCACTCCACATTCCTACCAGGAACGAGCGCTCAGGCTGTGTTGTGTGTCACACGTGAGATTTGTGTCACTCCATACATTTCCCATGACCATCCAAATATTCATGAAGAATTAATAACATGGTCCTGCTTTTAGCAAGTTCCATCCATTCCTATTTGTATCTGGCTACAATCAGCAGCGAGACCCCAAATACTGGGTGACTGCATTTCATTCCTGAGTCCTTTTCTTTTTGTTTATGTCAAAGCAAATTAGCTGGAAGGAGACTGACGAGGAAATCGGGCAAACTGTGCAAGGTCAAGAGGGCATTTCACTGAAATGTAATATAATAAGTACAATTTAAACAATGACAAATCCCATTCACCTCTTTTGTTTTCTTGAAATGCTTAGAATTATTTTTAACCAGCTTTTTAATAAATAAAATTGTTCTATTAGTTTGCTGTACATTTGGAATTCATTAATTTTAGCATATTTTCCAAGCATCTAAAATTAAACAGATGTCATTGGGCTCATTTAGACCTCAAATAACCCTTGCAACAAAACCAATTATTCAAGGGTCGGCTGGAAGTTGGAATTTTATAATAAAGAAAAGTTTAAAAGCTAAAAAATAAAATGAAGAGGGAAAAGAAGAGGAAACCATGCCAATTGCTTGTCCATTCAATTGGTAGGGCAACAACTGAAGATCTGTTTTATTGTTGGGGGAATGGGTGGAGCCAAAGAGTGAAAGTTCAGGAAAGCTGCTTCGTTCCCCAAATGAGCCAGTGGTGATTAGTCAAGAAATACCTCTTCCAACATTCTGGCTTTTCTGCGGGGATGGATAAAAGGACAAAGGTTTGACTTTGTCTGAAAGTTGCTCCAGTTGGTCCAAAAAAGTTTCAAGGTCGTGATCACTGGTCTGGGAAAGTGCAATCCGAGGACACAGAGCAGGATGGACAGAGGCAGAATCCTGAGTGCAATCCCTAAACAACACTTCCACCTACTGTGAGAATGAAGGGGGTTAATCTGGACTTGTAAGCACAACATGGAATTTGTTGGGGAGGTTTTAGGCTGTGGAAAAGATTTGCAAGGACAGCTGGGAAACAGACTGGAGACTGCACTGCAGGAGAACTCCCCAGCAGGTATCTCAGGGGGCAGCGCTAAGCCAGCCCAAGGTGCTTGGGAGGAACGAATGATTCCTGTAGCCCTACAGAAAAAGAAGCTTTAAAATGTAGTATAAAGCCAGTTGCTTTCCCCTTTCTCACACCCTGCCAGAGAGGGAAAGGGGTTCCCACCTCTGCAAGCAGCTCCAGATTTATAGGGGTGTGTCTGAGATCAGACATGAAAAATCCAACCATCGTGATTTCTTGGTTGAAAATCAGGAGCTGGAGTTTACCTGGCTGAGCAGGAGGGAAAAGGGGAATTGCTTCTCCTCTGAAACCTGAGAGGTTTAGCTGAGTTCTGCCAGACTACAAAGATCTGCAGTGGTCCCTGCCCTGAACTCTACCACCCTACTTGGCCTGGCAGGACTGCTAAATGGAGGCCTAGAGAATGAAAAATGCATTGTGTGAAAGGTGTGTATTACCATAACTGCAAAATCTGCTGCTGGAGGCAGAAGATCTCTCTGAAGTACCATCAAGCCCAGTGGAAAGGGAGCAGAGGGCTAACATCCAGAAAGAAATTTAATAACTGACCTCAGAAAATCATGGTTTGGCTTTTTCTTTTTGTCTTTTTTCTAAGTCACTAGCTGTAACACTCCTTCTGACCCAACATTAACTTCCTACAAGTTGTAACAGGTGATTTGTAAAAATCCCCCTTTATTGGCTCAACCTGTATTGTGGCTTCACTGTGTCCTCCTCTGAACTGAAGTTGATAGCTCAAGTCACGCAGGTTATTCCCAGAGAGGCACCACAGCCCAGCAGAGCTTCTGTCCCATCTTAGGGAGGTTTATCCCTAATGTGAAAAGCTAAAAAATGGGGCAGATTCGATGGAAAGTGCTGATGAGCAACGAGTGGAGGTCGGTTGAAGGCCGTGGGCTGTTCTGAGCACAGCTGGGGAAGGAGAGAGGGCTTTGAAGGTCCTCCCAGAGCAGTGCCAGGGCTCTGCCATCCAACCAGCCCAGTTGGCACCAGGATCAGGGTCTGAAACAGCCAAGAGGAACTTGCAGCACAGGGGGATGCAAAGTGAGAAGAGAGACCCCCAAAACAGCCACGCTCCTGCAGCAGCTCTTGGGCACAGTGAGGACCCTGAGCATCCTGCAGCTCAGAGCTCCTCCCCAGCAGCTGATGGGGGTGCAGAACCTGCCCTGCCCGCTGCCTTCTGCCCTCCCCGAGGTTGGCACCTGCAGGTAGGGCTGGGCTCAGCTCCACAGAGCCAGGCATCAACAGGGAGCCAGCCTGAGCCTGCAGCTGTGCCACCCAGAGGGGCAGAGGGCAGTGAGGACACAGAGGGATGGAGCGAACACAGCAGCAGTGGGGCAAACGCTGTGCCAGGGCAAGCAGCACCCCTGCTCCCCATGCCCAGCTGCTGCCACGCTCCAGGGCACCCAAGGAGGGCATGAGGGCTCAGGCTGGCATCAGCTGTGAGCTCCCTCCCCAAAACTGGTGTCAGCCAGGACCGTGCTGGGCTTCAGGTGTTGCAGATCTGCTCAGCCCCGCGGTTTCAGTGGGAAGGCAAAGAGCTACAGCAGTAACAATTACCTTTTCCAGGCTGCTCCTTCATCCTGCCAAGGCAGAAGGGGTGAAAAACCCAACAACCTGAGGATTTTTTTTTCCACTGACAGGCCCAAGAGTAGAAGTTTAAGGAAAGTGGGGTGTCCTTGCTGGGCTGTGCCAGAGCCCTTCTGCCTGGAGGTGAGATGAGCACAGCTGCTCCCCAGCTGCCACCAGAGGCAGAGGGCACGTGTCTTACGACAGCTCTCATCAACTTATCAACTCATTGCTTGCAAATAACCACAGCACTGCTGGGGGTTTGTCCTGGGTTTTCCTTGCAACAGGAGCAGCAGACCCCCAGGAGGTTGTTTCAGTCCATGCAGAAGGTTCTGCACCAACACCAGTCCCCACAGAAAGCAAGCACACCCCTTCAGATCTCAGGCATTCAGCACAGTTATTCTTTTAGTTTGTTTTTTTACATTTCCCTCCCCCTTTTACTTAGTGCTTTCCAGGTTTAAAAGACAAAGGCTGCTCGTGGTGAAGGAGCAATAGTGGCTTTCATATTTAATAACTCTTAAATCTTGCTCAACATGTGGCAATTGTTAGGTAGATTTGGGCTGCAATTAAAGAGGCACCCTTCTTTCTCTTCAGCAACAGTATAGGCTCTTAATCCAACTAAGACCATCATATTTTAAGAGCTGAGATCATCCTGAGGCAAGTGGTATCAAACTTAACATGGATCTGTTTTTCATAGGGAAGTTTAAAAGTTAAAGTTCACTTTCCTAAAAGTCTTCCATTCAGGAGAAGGCAGCTCTGAGCTCTCTTTTCAAGTACCCACAGGTACCTATACCATGCAAACAACGTCTGGGGGATGGAGGGGAGAAGATAATTACTGAAATTCCTTTGTGAAGTCCCTTTTTCTGTAAGAGCCTGAGTCGGGACTCTAAATAGAAGCGAGGTGAGGGGGTTTTGTTGCCTGATTATAGATCTGCCTGCAGATAAAAGTCCTATTTGTGTGACTCAGCCCTTGAAGTGCTCCCAGGTCTGATGGAGATAACTGATAAAGGCTGTGAATGACAGGAATAAACAGTGATAAAGCAGCCGAGCTCGCTTTGGCTTCAGCCCAAAACACATACTTAATAAAACCTGCACAGCTGACGAGGAGACGGTTCTGTTTCCTTCTGTGGTTTGAGGTGGCTGTAAATATCCCTGAGGAGTGTGGTGTGGTGTCACTGCAGGCTGGTGGCCAGGCTGGCAGACTGTGCTGGGGCTGCCTCCCCTGCTGGCACCAGGCTGGGGTCAGGACACCTCGCTCAGGGCTCCACTTGGTTTTGCAGTTAGTTTTGGATTTACAATTATCATTTTTGGTGGCTTTTTTTTTTTTTNCAGCATCAGGAAATCCCTGCCAGGAGACCACAAGCAGGCAGCAGGGCTAAAAGCAAGGGTGATGCACATACCAGAGTCACAGCAACACATCGACAGAGGGAAAAGGTTTCCTTTCCAGTCCTGGATGTGTTTCAAATCCACGCTACCCTTACTCCTCAGAGCATTTCTTCAGGTGACTCAGGTTTCTGTTTTCTCATGATAACTTCGACTCCCTAAGCAGCTGCTATTCCCGTGCCTTACTCCCTTCCCTCTTTTCCTTTCTCCACTTGTCACAGACCTTACACTCCAGAGCAATTTTAGCAAAACCCCAGCCTGCCTTACAGCCTTCAACTGTGCAAAGGCACCGTGACAGCAGCAGTGTCTTTCAGAGGATCTGTAGCAAGAGGTGTCTATTAATATCCACTAGTCCTGCTGCTAAACCCCTACATCCTCCTTTGAAAAGGTAATCCTGCATTGTAAAGGCTCAACAAATTAGGACACCAAGGGACTTCCCTCATTTATAATACCTGCAAATGACTTGAATGAAAATACCTCCACAAACTATCAAAGTTTGTGGCGGGCACAAAATTGGAAAGAGAGCAAATAACGAGGAACAAGGGATTTCAATCCACTGGCTGCCTGGGCCAGTGAATGGAAAATGCAGTTTAATGTACAGAAACATAAAATAATAAGTCTGGGGCCAGCAAACCAGACAGAAGGATATTATACTGAGTGGTGATGCATCATATTGACCGGTGAAGGGATTTAAAGGTCAGTGCAGAAAAATCCGTGAAGCCTTAAACTTGGCATGCAGCTAAAATGAAAATAACTCCAGGAAAGCAGCACAGGAGTGGAGGCAAAGGGAAAGGACACAGCCTTCCCCGGGGGCTTTGCTCTGAGTGTCCTCTCCTCCCGAGGGGTGTCACACGTGGCCACTCGAGTGCCCCCTTTCCCCACGTGCCCCAGCCCCTGTCCCAGCTCAGTGTGCCATCCCAACAGCTTCCCCCCAACACACCCCGGAGCAGGAGGCAGCCCGAGGTGTTCCCTTGTTCCTAGGAAAGCACAGGGGCTGCCGAGCTCGCTCCAAGGCTTAGTGATGCTCGTCAGCAGGAGGGTGTGATCCCAACCTCGCCCCTACCCCGGCTCGTCTGCTCCTCTGCCTGCTCCTTGCTTTTGGCACTGAGAGGCAAGAAAAGCCACAGGGTCCCCGTGGGCACAGCAGGTTCACCTGTGTGAGCTCAGAACTGCAGCCTCAGACCTGCAGGGATTGGGAACCTGCGTGTCTGAGTCCACAGGACCAGTCAGAGACACAGGGGAATGGAGAGAGGTGGGAGGGAAGAGGCAAAGGGGATAATGCAGTTCATCTTCTCCCTCATCTCCCTGACAGGCAGCCCCAGTTAGTTAATTTTTTTCTCCGTGCTCTTTCAGGGTACTCCAAGCCTCTTCCCTCCCAGCTTTCCTGCAAAAACATCAGCTGAAAGAGAGTTTAAAATCTGCTCCCCCCGCAGCTCAGTCCCTGTTTGAACCCATACCTTCCCCCGTTCCTTCTTCTCTCGCTGTAAATACAAATAACAACCTTTGAGTTTTACTGCAAATGCTAAAAAACAGCCTTTAAGCTTTACTGAGCTGGATGCTGGTGAGCTGCAGGAACAGGGCTCTGTAAGCTCATTAACAATACCCATGGAGTATCCTAAACACCAGGAGTGATAACCTGGGGCATGGAAGGGAACATGTTGTTATACATGATAAAAAATGGTGAGCAAATTTAGCACGAGTCTGAAAGAGCAGTTTATAGACACACATACACCCAGATTCTGAGATGGATTTGTCAGAAGGGCGAGGTGGGGAAGGGTTTTCTCTGTTCTTGCCTGCTGGGCAAGTGCCTTCCTTACCTCTGCCGGCTGCTCCTGAGTTAATTCTGGCTTTTCCCACCTGGGGGAGCAGCAGCGATTCGAAGTCCGACTGCCAGACCGCCAGCACAGGTCCTTCCTCCTTCAGAGGTCCAGACAGGTAGAAGAGGATGAATACCCCGGGGGTTATGAGGAGCATCTGGAGGATGCAAGCACTGACAGAAATCCCCATTCCTCTCCCTCCTCTTCTGTCTCTCTGCTATCTTCTTCTCCATCCCTCCCCTCTGCTTCTGTCCTTCCTCAGCAACCCAAAAGCAGCTGGTGTGTGGCAGAGGTGGCTGCTCCAAGCAGGCAGGACGAGGCTCTGAGCCAAAGAGGATCTCCCAGGATCCCAGATCTGCCAGTCACCAGCACTGCCTGTTGCTTGGCTGCCCTGCCTCTGGCTGTTTCCTCGTGTAAAGGGAAAGGTAACCTGGACATATTCCAGCTGAATTAGTGTACACATGATGCTGCAGATGAACGAGAGGATAGAAATACAATGCCTAAAATGCAGGACCTGGAATCGCTTCCACGTCCTGGGCCAGATGCCTCTCCTGGCTCTCGCCCAGCTCCCAGGACAGGTAAGACAGATGTCAGACCTGCTTTATTTCCTGTCCTTTCTCCCATGCTTCCACAGGGGAAAACATAGGGCCACAGGCTCAAAACCACAGCAGAGCCCTAAATAACTCATGTGGCTGTGAGTGCAAGGGCAGAGATTTGCCCACTGCCAAGGTGGAGCACTGGAGTAACCTCTGAGCTCTACATTAAACCATGCACGTTGCATGGAAGTTTTAATAGATAACACTTGATGACATTTCAGTTTGATCTACGGCAATTTTTTATTGAATGAATTATATTTTCATGCAGTCAGTACCTTTTCCTTTCAGAGGCAGAATGGCTTTCATCCTGTACAAGCATCAAGGAAAAGAAAACACTGCTTGGTGCAATAATATTCCATCTCTGCCCGATGCTTGACACCCTCTTTTTGCTACTCACCACAATTAAAACCTGTGTATACCAGCTAAACCTATTTTCTCCTCTTCTTTTTTTCTTTTTCTTGTGTTCACCCTTCAGCAAAGACTTGTATCTTCAGTCCTTTGCTATAGACCACTATTTTCCAAAACAGGCTTTAAAACAGCAATTAGACAACACAGAAAGATGAGACTAAATGCAATCTTCTGTACTCAACTTTCAGAGGTTTTCTAAAAGAACAGTCAGAAAAGACTTAGGAGCACACAGCTATTTTCTGTGCCTTCCACTGATCCCATCAGGAGCTTAAAACCAGCCCCGAAGGTGCTTTATTTTCTTAAGGAACTCATTGCAATAGCAGAGCAGAGATGAGCAGTTTCAGCTCCTGCTCTTCCATTAGTGTACAGACTGTTAAAAGACAAGAAAAACTACAATAATAAACATGAGTGAGCTTGCTGCAGCTGTGCTTGTCAGCTCCAGACGTTAGTGTGGCTAATTCCAATTGGGAACAGTTCCTGGGCTTGGTGATACATTAATCCCAACTCTGATAGTAAGGAAAGATTTCCATACGCATAAGCTGAAAGAGAACTTCCTAAACTGCTTGCAAAATTCCCTTTACAGTTATTTTGGTGACTACACACCGAGATATTTTCCTGTATATCTTTTTTGGATACAGTGCAATCTATTTTTTTATTTTGATTAGATGATAATAGAATAAGATATGCTTCATCCAAAAGACAAAAGCATTTACCACAGGCTTGCACTGAAATTGCTGAAGGATGAAATACAACCAGTGTGGGGTTCTGTGTTTTCCTGGAGATACCCTGCAACTGCTTTGTAGGAGAAGAGCAGTGCCATTGAGCACTTCTGAGAACAGCCTGAATTTTATTCCAGATCGCTATTTTTAGAAAAACCCACTGGCTGGCTGCTAAAATGAGAAGACATAATAGGTTCCCCGATCTATTTTCCATCCGTGCTGTGTCAGTGTTGGTCTGTTGGCAGAAGGATTGGCCCAGAGGACAAGGAGAAGATCCACTGGCTGTATAAAAATCCCCAGGTCAATGATTCAGCATGGCCAGTGCCTGGGAGAGGCACCACGATGAGGATGTTGGAGCAGCAGATCCCTGGACAACTGGGCATCTCCTGCTGGCTGCATCCTACCCTCCAGCACTGCCAATTCCTGGGCCTTCTCCCCAGCCTTCAGGCTCACACACCACATTCCTCTTGCAGTTGATTTTGGTTGCACTCCTGCAGGAGCACTGGGTTTCAGGAAGTTATTCACCTGGGCAGTTTCATCTCAGCCCCAATGAATAGCTTCTTTCTGGAATAACAAATATATACAGAGGGGAGGCTGCTTGCCACAAGGATTCCTTTATGCTGAGCCATGAATTGTTGGCCAGTGGCCATTTAGCATTGAAAGGCAAGAGCCACCTGTGTCAGGTGTGTTTAAAGTTCATATTGACTCCTGCCCACCAGTATTTGCATGATGGGCAACATCAGAGAAAGGTGCATTTAGTCATTAATTTTTGCTTGACATGGGGAACGGAAATGAAAAGGAGCCCTTTTCTTCCAGGCACAGCTTTTGTTTTCCAGTGTGATCAGTCAACCACCAGCCCTGCAACACCCAGCGTGGGGCAAACCCGGGTCTAGAGTGCTGGGGACACTTTGGGGTTCCCTCCTGCCCTGGCAGCCCACGCCACCAGGACCCCACACCCGTGTGGTCCCCCAGGCTCTGCTCTCTGCCCCTTGCTGGATGTTCAGCCCCGCTCAGCCTCACACAATGCAGCTTCCTGGGAATGGATTAGAGAGCGAGCTGTGTGGGATATTTGTTATGGCCATGCCTTTCATGGAGCAAACTGTGACTTCTAGCAGGTTTTGTAGATTTTGTAACCCCAGCCAGCCTGCTACTGACTCCTTCATGAATTTTTACAGCCTTGGCTCCATCCGTGAGCGGTGGAGGAGAGATCACAGTTTTGAATGGGTTTAAGTTATTAGTTACGTGTTACCAAAGGGTGTAACATTCTTTCTGTTGTAAAATCAACTCCGTTTGTCTCCTCTCCATTTCCCACAGCTCGCAGTGTGAAATACAGTGCACCATTGTTGGGGTTCTCTCTGAAGTTGGCTGTGGCCAGTGCAGCAGCCACGGTGGCAATGAGTGCTGGGTATCACAGCGGTCCCAGCCTTTAGGAAACCCCGAGGACATTCATCCCATGTGGAAATCCCCTTCCCACGAAAAAGGGAGGACTGTAGGTGGGAGAGTGCATGGCATGGCTCAGGCAGGAGAGCTGGAGGGATTTGCAGAGGGGTTTGGGGCTGAGGGCCCATCGTGTGTGCCTCTGGAGGATTTATAGGGTTTCCTTTCTGTTCCCTAATGGGAAGCTTTGGTGAGGGGGAATCTTAAGATCTCTCCCATACTGACCAAAACTCTTTCTTCCACACACTTCCCAAGTGGGAAAATTTGCGCTGTCTGGCTGCAAACTTGGCAGTGGCCTTTGTGCAGATGTCGTGGAGGGCAGAATTTGCTGGATTAATACAAATACCATCTGTAGGCTTGGTTCAGATGAGCACAGTGTTTGAGAAACAACCCATTTTGCTTATATAAGGACTAGTGACATAGCCAAAATCTGCAGCACATATCTGGTTTTCTCAAACAATTATTGGTGAGTAGCCAGTATTTGTTACTTTCCTCCAGAACAAAGCATAAACTACAACACAGAGACAACTGGCCATTCCATATGCTCATGTCAGACCAGAAACTCTGTGCTCTAAATGACTTCAACCAATTTATCTTCCATTTAAAAATAAAGACAGGGAAGAAAGAGCCATTCAAATTATGTTTAAAACCACTCTAGCATTGCAATCCATTGGAGCAGGGAGGTAAATCCAGCCCTTTTTCATAAACATTGTAGGTTTCTTTTATAACTGACACAGCTCTAGCTTTTTGGTTGTTGTTGTTGCATTTTTCCTAACCTAAAATGTTCTCTTCTGTCTTATAATAGTTTATCAGCTAAGCAGCAGTCCAAAAACTTTATTTCTTTAAACAGTGAAGTTAAAAGAAGCCTCCCTACAACTTCTCCCTAACCATCATAAACATTAAATCAGTCCTTGCAGAAAAAGCAAAGCTCAGAGACCTGTAGGGAAGGGACAATTTTATGGCTGGTGTCTGTCTGTAATGCATGGCTTCTTTGGGGACTGACTCTTACACATCATCTGTCACTTGGAGGCTGAAAAGAAACAAAAGAAACCAGGGAAATTTTCTCCCAGTTCATTCCAGGCTGATCCTGCAAACATTTATTATGGGGCTTTGGTGGGATTATTCCCCTAAGCAGTCAGACATCAGTCCCAGCGACACTTTGGTGTGCATTTAGCACTTCACAGCCCGGCATTTGCAAGGTTGGGCTGAAATCTTGGGAGAAGCTGCCCTACCTGGGCTTGCCTTGTGTGCTAAAGCATGTCCTGGCTCAGGGCACCGTGTGTTTCCAGAGCTGCCCCTTGCACTTGGAATGAATCCGCCTAAATATTTACATGTATTTGGCTCCTATAGTAACAAGAATGTTGCGGTGGTATGTCTGACATAAACGTGCTGGTGTATTCCACGCCGGACCCGAACAACACGGGAGGCACACGCGCCGTTCCCTCTTCCCGAGGAAGGACGGGAAGCATCCCACCGGCTTCCCAAACCTGCGGGGAATAAAACACACGGGGAGGGCAAAAAGAGCTTTGAAAGGGGTTTTGCGAGGCTGGCCGAGGAGGGTGAAGAGCAGCCCCGATGGTGCGGCTGGCGGGGCCGCTGCCGGCAGGCGGCAGAGCGGCCGGGATGGAGCGGCAGATGCGGGCGGTGCGGGCGCGGTGGGTCCGCTCCGGCGCCGGAGACACGACCCGGGGAAGGGCAAAATTTAGAAAATTTAGAAAAATTAACATTGATCCCCTTAGTTCCTCGAAGCGCGCTTTTCAGGAAAGCCGGGTTTTGCCTGAGGAGGTCAGGAATTCCCCTGTTCCCTCCGAATCCTGCCCTGATTTAATTTCGGGTTTTGCCCGGCATTTATTAACTGCACTTTTCGTTATGGGTTTGAAGAAAACTGTTATCCCAAATATATCCAGGTTTGCTCGGGTGAATCTCGTGTCTCTGCTAACGGGAGTTTTGCCTGGATAGGGTGATAAAATCTGAGCTTTTGTTAAATTAAGGCACGAAGCAGAGCGCGAAGAGGGGAGAGCTATTTAAAGAAATGCCCCTTTTCCCTGTGAGGACTAAGCTGGACATTTGTCTTAAGGTTGAACAAACTCCACAAAAACATTCACGTTTACAACGAGTTATTTTGTGACCTTATCTCTGCTGTATCTTAGTCCCCTTACTGACTGACACAGTCAGGGAAATGGATGCAAACACCACCGGGGAGGAAGGCAAAGAAAATTTCTGAAATCATATTTGCACAAAATAACCCACGAATCCAGCTTGAATTTCCAACAGCAAATGCTAAGAATAATTCCTGCAGGAGGAAAAAAAAGAAAAAAGGTATTATAACAAATTGATTCAAGAAAAGAATAATTTATGCTCACTGAAGACAAAGTTTCTGAAATAACCAATATTGAATTACTCACTGAGCTTTAATCCTACAGCCCTAATATGAGAACTGTCCTGCAGTAGCACTGCAGAATCGAGACCATCATTCTCTGAGCTACTAAACCCCCTTACTTTTATATAGGTGGTTATAGATCTTGTTCCTACATAAAATTTCATGCTTTTTCAAAAGTAAATTCCAAAGCAAATGTAATTCTTCAGAGCCATCATTACCCAAGGTTTTATTGCCAGGCTTGTTAACTCTTGGTAAACATCAGGTCCAACCACTCCACTCTGACCCGACTCCTCTTCAGAGGCTGGTGAGATTTATTTGACAAATAATACTAAGAACACACTGCTCACTAAATTGCTGTCTCAGTGAAACTCTAGAAAAAAAGTCCTCTGGTTTGATAGCCTTACCTGGCATTTTACAGGTGTAAGGGAGAGTATCGAGAGCCCCACAGTTGCTTAACAAGGGAGATTTTTGGCTTTGGCAGAAGATAATTGCTCCAGTAGTGAGCTGCTGTTAATCCCAGGCTGTGTTCTTGGTGCTGACCTGCAGCCCTGCTGTTTACATCAGTGGGATTTTTAGGGCCAAATTTTGCAGTTAATTGCAGCAGTATAAGTCTGGATTCCTCAATCTCCCTCCCCGGGCGTGGAGCTCCTCCGGATTTGACGGCGAAAGTCGGGGCTGATCCTGCGGCCGCTGAAAGCACTGGCCTTGTTTTGCAGGGAAACACAGGAAAGACCTGGGCTAGGCCCTCTCCCAAATTTCCTAATGGCAATAAATGGGAGCAATTAGGGGCTCTGCTTGCTCAGAGGAGCAAGGGCTGCCTTATCTCTGCCTGCCTCAAGCCTTGGGAGCTGTGAGCCTGGGTGGTATGAGGAGGTGTCACTATTAGAGCGGCAGTGGAGGGGATTAATACTGCTCTGAGCTACATTATGTCCTGTCAGGAATCTCTGCAAAAAGAGCAGGAGCTGGAAATGCAAGCTTTCAGCTCTAAGCCCTGAACTTGGGGCTATACAGCAAGATTAAAGCACTGGTCTTTTAATGCTTTCCCAGCAAGAAGTGAGAAATCTCAATGCATTTAAAGGCATGTTTTTAAAATAACCAGTTGAGTCGAGAGACTGATTTGATGTCGGTGCTCACTGTGTTCCTCTGTTTCATTCCCCGAAGTGCTGCACCAGACTGGCAGCTGCCGAGTGAGAGGCTAAAATAACCTCAGCAAAAAGGGCTATGGACTGATGTTCCAGACCTGGAGGTCACAGCCTGAGGTACAGCTCCTTCCAAACCTGAAGACCAAGCCTTGCTGCAGATACTGCAGAGTGAACTGATTTATAGAAAGGCACCACAGGAAGACCAAATATCAAGGTCTCTGCTGGAGGATTAAACTGCTCGGTCCCTGTGAAGTGTGAAGAGAAACTGGTAGACAGTGAAGTGATTAAATAATTCATTGGAAAGGGGGACTTTAATAGCTCTGTGAAGTTTCCTCCTTTGTTGGTAAATCTGTTTTGGTGTCCTCAGCTTTGCTGTCACCCCCTGCAAACAGCGTGGACACGGAAGCCTTTTGGTGGCGAATGATTTATTCAACAGAATGCTAATTCTGCCCCGAATCCCATATTCACATTCACAAACTTGACCCCCACAAAAAAGCAGCCCAGAGAATGCAGGTTAACTTTTTCTTCAGCAGCTTTTCCACCTAAATCAGGCACACTTACCTTTACCTGTGCATGATGAAATAAGAAAATACAGAGGGAGGGTTCCGGCCCTTACACCTTGAAGAACAAGGTGCTTCTTCCCAGCCTCACGTTTGAGTGACCACCAACACAGCACAAAACCGTCTCAGTGATGGGCTTTGGAGCAGCTCTGCGTTTATTTAGCATTCAGAAAATGCAGCATTCAGAAAAAAATAGCCATGATTTTAGAGGACTCAGATCAGGCTCTTTTTTTCCACGGGCAGTTTCCTCTGTAATGTATTCAGCACTAAATCTGCCATTGCAGAATTACAGAAAGTGCAATCCCAGCCACGCTGAAAGTACCTGGGAACTCTGACAGGCTGACACTTCACTTTTGTCATCAAACACATGAAAGCAGTTTCAGTCAGAGTGAAGCATCCAGGTTAAAGCCAGGACATTGCATTGTAATTCTCAGTTCAAGAAATTATTATGGGAACAAAGGACCAAAGTGAAGGCGGTGATTTCTCCTTCTTAATGCTCTTTTATTTCCAGTATATGCATGCAGAATATACGCACACTTTTATTTTCTACTTAAAATTTAAGGCACCTCCAGGAGTCTTGTTTATAAGAGGGCAGAGAGGAATAATGAATCCAAAAACAGAAAACAAAACTTTATTTTCACACACACAAAAAAATTTTAAAAAAGAAGAAATATTAATGGAGTTTGTATTTTAAATGTGTGTGTTGAGAAGTTAAAACTTACGGGGGTTGCATATAATAAAACCATGTATCCAAGAGCAAAATAATGGTTTATTTTTTTAACTCCCCTTGACAAGCAGACACAATAACTTCAGTGGAATTGTTTGTGTAGGTAAAATACACAGATAGGGCTGATTATTAAGGCACATAGAATTTTCCATTAGTACCTGATATAATTCGAGATATTGCAATTTATTAATGGGTTTTAATTTAAAGTTCATGTGCACATATCTATACATATCTGACTGTTCGTTATGTTTAATTGTGGGGTAAAAACAGCTCAGAAATGCTGAAAAACTGATTGTCTGAAATAATTCCATCCCACCTGTATCAGAAAGGTCTTGCTCCCATCGAGGTTTGTGCCTCTTTGACTTCAATGACAACCAGACCAGCCAAAAATACACAAATATTTGTCCTGTGTTGCAGACCACAGAAGTCCCTGGGAAGGGTTACCTGTGTTGTTCTGTTGTTGTTGTATGCAAGAGGTGCTGTTGGCTCTCTAGGAAAATAAAAGTCTGTAATTAAACCCAACAAATGTACCTTCTAACATTGACCGATATTTTTCATCACCAGTAACATGTAAAAAATCAGTAAATTAGTATTTACTTGAGAGGTTGAAATGAAACAAGCAATTAAAGATGCCCATGCTCCCAAGCCCTTTTGTGCCACTACTATTTATTTTTCTCTAAGGGAAACCCTTATTTTCCAAAGGTTTATCTGGTGGAAAATCACTGCCTTCAATTAATTTTCTTTTCATCAGGTGCAATTTAAACCACTGAATATACCGTTGTACAACGATGTCCTGTGTGTTATTTCAGAAATAAATAGCTGTTTCCTTGGGTTTGGGGTTGGTTTTAAGTGCCAGTTTCAAGAGAGGAGGGAGATTTATTTAAAGAGAAATTTTCTTCCTCGGAGAAAACTGTTTGAAAAGCCACACACACACATTGAGCCTTTGTCTGTCACAGCATCTCGGAGCTGCTGGAGGGGTTTAATAATCTGACGGGAGGAGGGTGTAAAACCTAAAGATGCTTTAAATGTGCACCATGGCCAGGTTTTTCCGAGGCTGGTTTGCATCCAAATGAGAATTCTGGGGCAGTTATTTGTTATTTTAAACGTGTTAGACAACGACACTGAGTCTTTCTCTCTCTTTTTTTACAGCAGTAGTGACTTTTTCAGCCTGATTTTTGCCCTAAGGTGACTCCCAGAAACTCTGCCGTGGTCTGAGCTCCTGTTTCTTTGCAGGACCAGGATCTTCAGTGAGCCCTCAGTGGCCTGATCCTGTTAGCACTCTCCCAAGTAAGTAAGTTTCTTTGCTGATACTGGTTATATGACTGGGAGTACTAGTGAAATTAAAATTTAACTCCAGATCACTGGAGTGATCTTGGGTATGAAGCTGAACTCTGCACAGGTTTCCCTTAAAAACCTCAACAGTAAGAGGGAATTAGGGATCACTGGGGCAGTGCAGGTCTTTAAAAGTGAATAGAGGCAAAAGCAGCACATCTCAGCACAAATTATATCAAGAACTTATAAAAATTTAACAGGGAGTGTTGTCTTTCCTGGAAGCATTTAGGCTGCTCCATAGCAGTGTAAGATGCAATTTTTAAATCAACTGCAAGATTTTATAGAAAACTGACTTCGACTCCCTTAAAACCCACAGGGAGGATTCCCTGGGTATTGGAAAGGACCTTCCACAGGGAAGATTTTGGCTGGAGACAGGGTTTATTTTCTGGATCTGGCAAACCCTTGGCTACCCCTGAATTCCTCCCTGGAGGAACCCCTTTGGATGGCCGTGTGAAGGGTCAGTCCCAGGGTGAGCACAGAACCCTCCCGGGGCAGAGCTGCACCCCACAACGTTGGGCCATTTATTGACACTGAACGTCCAAACAGCCCCAGAAGGGTCGTGCATAACAACTGAAGAAACCCTTTTAAGGAACCCACTTGCTTCCTTTGGGAAGAAACGAGGGCTGGAGCATGTGCAGTCAGGAAACCAGAGCTGGGCTCACAACAGACATGTCACGGTGGCATTTCCTACCTCGTGGAGCCACTTTCCCCTCACAGCAGCTCCACAAATACAATAGTGCATTGATTGACTCTTAAATTCCCCAGGCTTCAATAAATGCTGGGAGTGGATGAAATGAAAATTGAAGCGAGGGACACGTGGGGTGTTAGTCCTTCTCAAAATAATAATTTAATAACTCTCCAAAATGTATCGCGGTTTAGGAAAGGCAACCCAGATGGGAACATGTAAAATAAAGCTATAAAGTTCCCTTCAAATGTATTTTAATCACTGTTAAATATTTACATTTAATAAGCACTCGGTTTTATTGCAAGAGAGATGTAATTACACTTATCATTCATGGAAAAATGGAGTTTTAATAGCCTGTACATTGATTTCCTAAGATGAAATAGTGTCCTAAAAATATGTCGCTTGCTCTCCCCTGGGAATATGTTCCATATGTGAATGCAAAACAGATGAGGATTTTTTTTTAATCAGTGCACAAACTATATGAATTTTATTTCTCATTGTCTCTGCCACATTTAGCATAAATTTTTACCTCTGATGTTTTGCTTATTAGGAGCACCTTATCGAGCTTTTACAACCTTTACTAACAAGGTTATTTATTTAGTAAACAAGAACAGGAAGAGCAGCAACCTCTTGGTAATCACTGTTGGTTGAGGTTATTTTACACAAATCTATCAAAAACTTTTGGCCATGGTTGATGCATCAAAGATAAACAAAGGTGCTCATAGGGACAGCACAGCTCCAAAAATTATCCCTTCTTTTTATATTATAATTTATCTGCCTTTTTTATAAATAATTTCTTTTCATTTCTCACATCCCCCCCCGCCCCCCGGTCTCCCTGCTCACAGCACATGTGGTCCTGGCTGTCAGGAAGTTTTATGTCATCTCCCTAAGCTGGCACAGCCAGCACCCCAAGCATCCTCCCTTCCTCACTGGGGCAGCATGGCAGGGACTAGAGTGGTTTCCCCAGACCCACCTGGAATTCTGGATCAGTTTTTTCATCTTGAAATCTGTAGGAATAGAGAGGGGGAAAAACAAAAACAAAGAAAAAAAAACACACAAAAAAACCCAACCAAACAAACAAAAACAAACAAACAAAAAAAGAAACCCCAAAAAAACCAAAACACACACACACAAAAAAAAAAAAGGAAAAGAAACAAACAAACACAAAACAAAACAAAACAAAACAAAAAAAACCAGACCTAAGAGAAGTTTTAATAGAAGAGATATCTGGATTTTAGGAACTGAAGGCAGTGACACTGTCAGCATCATCAATGCAGGGAACTCTGCCAGGCACCTTCTGAAATATTGGCTGTGGCAGCATCTGGAACCCTTCTCTCTTGAAAAGATGTTCAGTGTTTGTGGGCAACCATGAAATTCTCTATTAACATTATTTATTCGAACTGACAAATCATTCTTTTTTCATCAATTGTGGCTTTTCAGGTGAACTGGAGGAATGAGGAGGAATAAGCTAAACCATTTGGTGCATATTTTATTTTGTTTTTGCACTTGTGAGCTCCACATTTTCCTAGCAGTACTGTTGTAGAAGTCCACCAGTGAGAAAGTACATAAATGTGGAGAAAAAAATATATGCTTTTTTAAATTAACCATAAAATTAGTCCCTTAGAATTCCTACAGCAGTACAAAGCCCACTTTGACCAGTAAATGGATTGATGTGGATTCAGGAGTGGATACATGGAGTGGATCCAGGTGAGCAATGGTTTTATTCCCACCCTTCTAAGTCAAATTTTGCAGGAATTTCTTCTTGAGAATAAAACAACGTTCTTGAGAATAAAATTAACTAAAATAAGCATACCCAGAAGGAACTACTTTTCTAAGGCAAATGTGTGTCTCCGACCACTACACGGTCCCAGGCTCTTGTGTAAGCCACAACCCTCTTCCTTCGTTCTAACCCCTCAAGGACCAAGTTGAGGCTCAGAAATCCAATGCATCTGAACACATTAATTACATTAATACCAGAAATACCCACAGCTTGTTGCTAAGCTTGAACCTGCAAAGAAACCATTTGCCACTGCACAGTTTCCTGCCCAAGGAGGACCCCTCGGGATCTTGGCTGCATCCAGCATTTTTGGGTCCCTACAAGAAATCTCTTCACTGGGGCTTGCCATAAATTCTGCCATAAGGTAATTCTGTACCTGGGCATGACACTGGCCAGGTAAACACTGGAGCCTGGCAGGCAGTGTTACTTCTGCTCCTTGTAGGGCACCATCATTTGGGAATATGAACCACACTGGGCTCGTGCTCACTCCCAAATGCAGGTTAATTGTCCCTGTAGCATCGCTCACATGTGCTAGCTATTACTGCCTTGTTCTCTCCATATTCCAAGGAGGCTGTTGCAGGGAACTGAGGAACTGCTGCCAGGAAATGTCCTGCTCTAAATGACATAATTAGAGTCTGTGGGAGCCCAGTGAAAGCAGATTAGGGGCATCACTGCTGTTCTTGATGCAAGCAACAATTCAAAGCACATAAGCAAATACTTAGACTATGAGGCTGATTTAATATTGATTAAACTCTGCTATCTGAGACTCCGTGGAAGGCAGGTACAGCAGGCTGGAGGGAAAACAAAGTACTCAGCTCACGTTTTGTGTTAGCCAAAAAAACAAAGAAAAAGTGTTTTCACTGACCTCACTGAACAGAAATCAAAAAAATCAAACCATTATCCAAATTAAAGCTATGGGCTTGACTAATTAAAATTACTAGACTGTCTGATAAAACTAAATGAAGGATAGTTAAATAAATTTAAAACTGCACTTTCTGGTTTATTCTTGGTTTCTCTTGAAACTGCCCAGCAATTGGGTATAACCACAGAGAAGGGGAATCACAGATGGTCCAGTCGAGCTGTGCCTCTGCCTCCAGCCATTCCTCCAGGAGGGAGATGCTTTTCCCCTCCTGCTCCTGGTCCTCAGCTCTGCATGTGCTTTTGGTGATGGAAGGACATGGCAGGTGGCCAAGGGTGGCAACACACCCTTCTGTTCCCTGTCAACTGGAGGCACGTTGACTTTACCAAACCCTTCTTTTGGACATTTGCAGTTTGGTGTCTGAAAATTCCAAAATTCCAAAAACTCCCCACTTCAACTGCAGCACTTGTTTGGGGCATACTTTGACAATTATATTTCTTCCCACTGGCTGCAGAGGAAGGACAATGTGTGGATCCAAAAGAGCAGCAGAGCTGACACCTCTCAGGCCTTTCAGATTCCTTCTTCTCTTCTCCCAGGGCTGAGAGCAGAGTGCTGCATTTCCATACCCTGCCCCAAATCACTGTTACATGTAAAGACAGAAATGGAGGAGCCTCTCAGGAGGGCAGAGAAGCTCTTTTCCTTCCTGCAAGCTCCACCAGCAGCTCCCACTGCTCTGGCCTCCAAGGCATGAAGACAAATCCCTTCCCCGGAGGAAGGTGCTCAAATATTGATCAGAGTTCTCCAATAAACAGCAGCAATTTTCCTTACCTCCAAACCACCTCTCTACTTAAACAGACTGTCTCAGGTAAGTAAAACCACCTCCCAGAGATCCATGGGAGGAGCATCTTCTCCAACCACGCAGTGCAGGTGCAGCAGCAGCTCTGATCCAGGCACACAGAGCTCCAGCAAGTGGCCAGGGAGGGTCATTCCCCTGAGAATCATTGCTTTGCTTTGCATCTTTCTCACATTCCTGGATGCAAGCCACGTCCTTGCAGCTTCTTCACCCTTGATTTTATAGGGCATGGAAAAGCAGCTGTAATATCCTTGGCAGGAGCTGTTTTGCAGTAGCTCAGAAATTACAGTATCTCGGCGAGGTGGCTGAACCCCTTTGCTGTTGCTCGGGCAGCAGCCAAGTGCAATTCTCACAGGGTTTAGCTGATATTTCCTCCAGAACAATGTCATCTGAGAGGATGTGGGACCACAGGAACACACCTGGGGCTTGCTGGAAGTCCTTTGACCAGGGGAGCAAACAGCAGGTCCCACACCTCTAGAGAGCCAGTGTCTGCACCACTCCAGCTTGCACTGGATACCACCAAGTGCTGACAAGGTTTGAGCTGATACCTCCCAGTTGTGTTCAGCAAAGGGCATTTCAGTGACCTGTTTTGCTCCAGCTCTGCTCCCTGGCTTTTTCAGTTTCCTCCCAGTCTGCAGCAACGAGCAGTATGCACTAAAATTACTTGTGTGATTTCAGGATAGAATTAGCAGGGCTAGAAACAGAGCAATAAGGCATAAATAATACCCAGTGCAGCCTTCAAAAACACCCTCATTCCTTCCCTTTCTGCACAGCTCCCACGGTACAACCCTTCCAGTTCCCTTCTGCCTCCCTCGGTGTCCATGCTGAGGACACTGGTTTGTTTGGCTGCTTTCCATCTCCACCAGATGCCACCCCTCTGAATTGAATGCAGCAGAGTATCAGTGGCTTATCTGACACAGGGCTATTTGACACTGAAAGACACTGGAACAGATTTGTTGGACAGGAATATTCTCATTCCTCATCTCCTTGCTCGGGGAAGTTGGAATGATGGCACAGCAGGGACTGAGATGTGCAGGGGAAATAAAATACCAGAGAATTCCCTCAAGGAAAAAAAACACCACATAGAGCAACCTTAAGGGACAAATCATAAAGCAGAATAATATCTGCCCCTGAAATCAATACAATCCTAGTCCAAAAAAGCTGATTTTCAAACCTGTCAGGGTTTCTGAGAAGAGCTTGTAGGAGGCACAAGCTACTTGATTTCAGTCTGGTGATAGTTAGACTCAGCTGACAGCCTTAACAGATGGTATTTGTGCTTCACTTCAGATGATCCTCAATTCACTTGGCATGTCAGTGTGGCTTCTTTGCCCTTAGACAAAGTTAGATAATTCCAAAGGATGCTCTGCAAGCAGAGTCCTTCAGATGATGGCACTGGAGCTTACCCAGAGCCTGTTTGCTCAGGCAGCCCCAGCTGGGGTTGGCTCGAGCACTTCAGCGCACAGATCCGAGCAGGGGGTGTAAAAACTCAGAATTAATTCAGCCTCATGGTAATGGGGGTTGTTGCATTTGAGCCAGACCTTCACTTAAGCAGGAGCTGTGGTGCAGGCACTGGCAGACCTTGCAGAAAGAGCCGTGCTGTGTCTGCTCGACTCTGCATCTGCAGTTTTTACTGGGGAACATTTTTTTACTTTCAGTTTCTGTGGTATTTATTGTTCTTATGAGATGTGTTCAAAGCAGCGAA
The DNA here is from genome assembly GCA_013399695.1 of Formicarius rufipectus. NCBI lineage: Eukaryota > Metazoa > Chordata > Aves > Passeriformes > Formicariidae > Formicarius > Formicarius rufipectus. Next base: position 2,640,750 of record VXAU01000639.1, read on the forward strand.
TCAAAATATCCTTTTCTGGGGAAGTAAATCTCCCAGAGCTTAATTCATCATTTTGAAGTAATACAAAGCTTAAATTTGTCTTTGCTGGAGCTGCATACTAAGTATTCAAGCATAAATAAAGAAAATATAAATAAAGCAGTCCTGAATCTATTTCACTGTGTTATTAAAATTCCATTGTTTGTTCTGCAGGAAAAGACCTCCCAAAATGACAGTGGTAATCTGGGCAAAAAGCAGATTGTTGCCAAAGGGCTCAGCTCCTAAAGGGGGGAAGCATTTTAAAAACTGCCAAGGAAAATATTTTCATTCATGAGTTCACCCAGCCTAAACATGCATCTAATCCTCCCAAACTGACAGTTCAAAAAGGCAACCACGGCTGAGACAGGCGAAGTGTTCAGTTCAAAGGCAAAAAAAAGGACCTGGGGATTATGAGCATTATCACTTTATCACGAGATGACCATCGGCTCTGGCAGCGCAGAGCTCCACCTCCCTTCCCAAACCCGGCCACTTAAGTCCCCATCACGCCCCTAAAAGGGCAGCAAAGCCTTGCTTGGTGATTCCCCCACAGCCAGGAGTCTTCTCAGGGGTTGGAACTTGCTTCCATTTGCAAATGTGAAGATTGACACAACTGGAAGGAAAGTGCCCTGGCTCTGCAGAACGGGGGCGAGTCAGGAATCTCAAGCGGTGCTCGGGGTCAAGACCCCCTTTTCCTGAAACACCCATTGCACAGAGTGGAAAAGAAAAGATTTCCACACTTATGAGATACAGAAATCTCAGCATGTTTAGAGAAAAACCCAAACAAAGGAAAACCAAACAAACCCACCAAACTCTCTATTTTACAACTATTAGTTTAAAGAATAATAAATATGTTGCCCAAGGTTGCAAGAAACAGCAGTAGCAGAGCTGGGGACTGAATAACCAGATCTTTAAAAAACCAAAGCTGCAGCAAGTTTAAAGTGGGAGTCCCTTGGAAATATGAACCTTCCCAGGAAGTTGAGGCAACACCTCTCTTCTGTTTGGTTGGTGTTTTTCCTGAAGGGTTGCTTTTGATTTTATCTTTCTTCCCCCAACACTCAGCCTTGCCAGCCCTGTGTGAAACCATCAGCCCTCCCACCAGCCAACCCATTTCTCATTCATTTTGCTCATATCAAACCTGGAGTCCAAGGCAGCCAAACATGGCACAGCTACAGAAATCTCACAGACGCTGAGTTCCCACTAGTTCTGCAAAAACAGGCATGGAAGTCTTTACAAGATGAGGAAAGACAGAAGTGTGAGCTTAGTTATGTTTCAAAACACCGAAACACCTGCATGAGAAATTACTGAGAGTCCCAACTGGTGGTGGAAGAAAAGAACATTTAGAGGTAAGAACAGACCAATCCAACCAAGAGGGTCAAAAATCTGACTTGAGAAGGCTCAACATCCCTGAACCATTTTCTGTTGACATCCACAACCACTCGTCCTCACAGCAGAGACAAAAGTGCTTTCATGAACATGATGCCATCTTGCCCCCATAAATGTCCATCTTTGGTGCTGAATCCCAACCCATTTCTCTGGTTTATACCTTTGGGAAAAAAAAAAAAAAAGAAAAAGTCCAGACCAAGCAGCAAACATTTAGCAACATGACCTCTCTTCCCAGTCTCATGCTTCTTCGAGTGTTGTCTTGCAAGGTGGTGAGCTTAATGTAGGCAATTATCTTCCTCTCCTGTGAGCCTCGCTGTTCTTTTATCCCTTTTATTTGCATATATTAAATCTTCACATAAGTTAAAGGTTAATGGAAAAGTATCTCCAAAAAATTGCAACCACAGCACCATGTGTGGCAGTCACAGGGCCATGAGCTGGTTGCAAGGTTCCTGAGCAACCTTCTGCTGGAAAGGACCACGGGAGCTTTAAAAGAGCCAGGTGAATAACTGCATGATGTGCTGAATGTTGATTTTGTTTGAAAACATACCTGAATTACCCTGCAGAGCCCTACTGGGCAGCTCCAGCCTGTAGTGAGTGTGTGCAGGTAGACATCTGCCAAAGCTTCCTTTGGGAAACAGCAGCTCCCAGAAGGAGAGGCATCATCCACTGCCTCCCCAAGATCACTCTCTGAGGCCACCCAGTACTGGCCAGTGTTTATGGGATCCTTAATTGTCATTAGAGGCTCTCAGCACACACACAGACACACTCAGCTTGTGGCTGGAGTGAGTTGAAGAGCATCACCCAGTTTACCCAGGAAAACAATCCTCTTACCAGTGAAAAGACACTCAAGGTGCTACTGCTCACCTGGCATGCACAAAATACACACATGTTGCTCCCCAGCCCAAGACCTTAAGCCTCTTATTATGCAACTGCTTGGGGGTTTTACCCTGCGGGAAAGTTAGTTCAGATGACAACAGGATTAGCCACTGTGGAGCTCCTTCAGCTCACCATGGAGACTGCTTGGCAGGATTCCTGTTCCCACCAGTCACACCTGATGCAGGTGAATGTTATTTTGACTGCCTTTATGCTCTAACTGTATATTGTGACTGTATCAGATTATCTGCCTCCCAAGATGAGTTGTAACAAGGGAATATTTCCACAGGCTACCCACAGAACCCCCCTGAAGTGTCCTGTGTTCTGGTAAACTCTGTGGCAAGCTCGTGGTGAAGAGCTGCCACAGGATGAACAGGTGGGAAAGCAGCATCACCTGCTACATCTTGGAGTGTGATTCAAGCCATGTCAGGACAGAGCTTCCAAACTGAGCCCAGTGGTAACTTTCCCGCATTAATTCTATCCTCCTTCATGCAGGTTTGTGCTGATCAGCATTTGGCAAAGCAAATATTACTGGACTATGTTTTGAAACAATACAGACAATCAGATTTCCAGTGTTTTAGAAAAAAAAAAAAAGTGGTGCAGGAAATGAGAAATTTTGCTTCCTTCATGTTCTTTGAATAGTTCTATAGCACTGTACAGAAGATCAGCTCTGTATATTCCCAGCTTTGAAGAGGCTCAGATGAAGAGTAGCACATCTATAAACAGGAACTTCATAGGTCTGGCTTGGATCCCCAAGATTTCCTATTAATTTGGGTCAGTTGCTGGATTTCTCTGAGCCTCAGATTCCCACTGCAGCTTTTTTTCAGTTTACATTATTAACTGTAGAGCAGAAATTTTCCTATTCTATTTAAGTACTGCACAGACCTCAGACCTTCACCTGGGGCCCTCCCTTTCCCTGTAATGCAACTCAAAATAATTGCAATATGACACAATTAAATAATTTGTGAATATATTTTCTGTCCAACCTGATTTTATTACCTATTAAATTCCCCAATACATTAGAGCAGCCCCATCCTGTGCTCTTAGCTCTGTTTTCCATACATCCCTGTCCTTTCCAGCAAGCAGGATAGCATGGACATCCTTTGCACAGGGTGGCTGGTGCATTCAAGGCTCAGCCAAAGTGCAACAGCCCTTGGCGTGATCACACATTTGAGGACCAGTTCCAAGGCCTTCTCAGGTCCTTGGCAAACCTGGCCCTCACACCTCCACGTGGGAATACAATTCACTGCAAACAAATGATGGTAATTTTTTCCTTCCCTTTCCATGTCTCCATTTTCCTGACCTGGAAAGGTGCTTTGGCAAGAGCAGAGATAACCAGAGAGTCCAGGCACAGCAAGCATGGACATGGGCACTGTTATGGCCTCAGGGTCTCACCAGGGCCATCATCACCCTAAAAATAATGTTGTGCCTCCCAAAAAGGAGAACATTTGGCATGTGAATATTCTTGGTGTACCTCTGTAACATGAAGTCACTTCAAGGACTCTTCCTTTGCCCAGACTCTGCAATAGTCATTAATATCTAGAGCTGAGATGGGAATTGAGTACTGGCAATAGAGCAGAAGATAATTGTGAGCATGTCCAGTTCATGACTCTGACTGGCCATCAGTTCTGCCTCATCACAAAAGCACGTGGAGATGGAGGAACCTCCCAGAGCAGCAGCCTGGAGCAGTCTGCTCCGTTTTCCCACATGTCCCTGGGGAGGTCATTTATCACCTGCACACTAAAACCTGCTGCAGTGACCCCCTTTCAGATCGCCCTTCAGGCAGACACCCCAGAGCTGCCTGCAGCAGAGGTCTCCTCTGAAAATCCACTTGGTGGTTGAGGATGTCCAGCAGTGTTTTGGTGATTGAGCTTGTCCTGCAGTGTTTTGGTGGCTGAGCATGTCCAGCAGTGTTTTGATGATTGAACATGTCCAGCAGTGTTTTGATGATTGAACATGTCCAGCAGTGTTTTGGTGGCTGAGCATGTCCAGCAGTGTTTTGGTGGTTGACCATGTCCAGCAGTGTTTTGGTGGTTGAGGGTGTCCAGCAGTGTTTTGGTGGTTGAGGGTGTCCAGCAGTGTTTTGGTGGCTGAGCATGTCCAGCAGTGTTTTGATGATTGAACATGTCCAGCAGTGTTTTGGTGGCTGAGCATGTCCAGCAGTGTTTTGGTGATTGAACATGTCCAGCAGTGTTTTGGTGGCTGAGCATGTCCAGCAGTGTTTTGGTGGCTGAGCATGTCCAGCAGTGCTGTTGGTTCAGCCAGGGCACAGCTCAGCCGTGCTGTTGCATTAGTTAGTGCTGTGATTAAAGGCAATGCAAATGAAGATGTCCTTTCCATGGATCTCCAAGTCATGCTGGTGCTGCCGCAGTTGGCACTGAAGCACCAGCACCCTTGGGCAGTGGTTCTCAGCTGGGAATGGACCAGGATCGGCCATCCCATCAAGGATGGAACGCTCTCTCATGACTCCCAGGATTTAGGGATGACAGTGGGACAGCAATTTTGGGACGCAGTTACAAAAGCCTCCTACTCAAAAGCTCCTGTCACAGCATGGATGAAGGTGAGGGATCTGAGGGCTGTTTCCAAGAAGTGGAGAAGGCAATACACTGATTTTTATGGTGGTGATTTATTTCAATTCATAGACAGAAACTGCTCCCATAACTCAAAAGAAATTGCAAGGAGGGAAAAATGAAGTGAGTTTGGGGGGTTTTTTATGCACACAAAATGGAAAGAAATAAAAAATGCTCTGTTTTCTGAGAAGTGATCCAAAAGTGTGGGTTGATTATTTTCAAGTTTTTTATGGGGTTTGGGTTTTGGATTCTGTTCACTAAAAGAACACAAATGCTTCTGAGAATGACATTTTTTCCCCATCAAAAAAAAAAATTAAATAAAAAATTTAGATGAGTTGCAGATGCAAGAAAGTAACTGGATGGGAGATGACAGCAGGCCAAAGGCAGAATGGCTCATTTCCCTCTCCAGCCTGGCCATGTCCTCTTGCTCCACAACTATGGACCTCAAACTGAAGTGGGCAATTTCCACACAAAACTGCCACTTGTCCTACATGGAAAACACAGATATCTCTGCTGGGGTGTGTCAGGACACCAAGGCTGGACTGCAGGGCTGGACATAACCCAGGCAGGTTCCCTCAAGCCTCTTTTGAGGTGCCTGCAGGAGATGGTTGGTCGTTGCCCTGCGTGGAGTTTCAAATGAGCCTGGTTAGTTTTGCCCTGCTTTTTAAAGGATCCTATATAGTAATGAATACACTGCTCAGCAACCCACCAGACCTCCTGCTAAGCAGGAGTCTGTAGGCTGGGCTATTAAAATAAATGAGAAATCACCATTGGTCACAGCATGAACAGGATTTGCCCAGGTTCGAATGCTAGGAAGAAAAAAGAAGATAAAATACAGTCATGTATATTAAAGTGAAGCTGCTTAAACAGGGATTTTCCTGGTGGTGCCTATTCAGTCCTTTCCTTTCTAACCTACTGTATTTCTTTCTCACAGGATGAGTACAGGTTGAAGCAATTTACATTAAACTCCTTCCCCAAACCTGACACTGGTAATTATTCCAAATTACAAGATTTGACAGGAGCCTGAAGAAATGGCACTTAACTCCACTATAGCATTATGTCTTTTTTTTCTCTTTCCTCTCTTAATCCCTTTCCTAAAAGCAGAAAACTGATATGGCACTCTGGGTTGAAATGAGTGACTGAAAATATAATGCTAAATACAAGAACATAGCTGCCACTATCTTTTGACTCTGCTTGCGAGCAGGACTACAGTTCGTCATCCTTGGACTTCACTGCTGGTCCCTCAGTGCTCTGCACTGAGAGGCTTCTCTGCCTGTGGGCTGTGCAAAGATGCTGAGTCCTGCAGGCAGCCTAAACTTCCTGGGAAACCTGAAGATGGAGCTGAGTCACTCATCCTTATTCCTACAGTACCAGATTTGCAGCTCAGAAATAAGGTTTTGTCTTCATTATGGTCGTGCCCACGTGCTGAAAGACAAGCCAGCACAGAGCAAGACCAGCCTGGCTGAACAGAGGGAGGGAACTTGGTGGGAATATTATAACATAAAACAAAATAAAATAAAACAAAACAAAATAAAACAAAACAAAATAAAACAAAACAAAATAAAACAAAACAAAATAAAGAGTTTATGACCTTTGGAAGAAGGGGAAGGCAACTCAGGAGGACTAGAAGGACATCATGAGGTTATGCAGGGAAAAAATAGAAGCATCAAAGTGCGGCAAGAACTTGATCTGGCTACTGCTGTGAAAGACAATTAAAAAATGTTTCTCTGAATACATCAGCAACAAAGGGAGAATCCAGGTGGGGCAGTGCTGACACAGCTTCTGGCATCCTCCCTTTCCTTCTGGGAGCTCCAATGGACAGCAAACAGGGCAGCAAGGGGATGTGCTCCAGCCCAGCTCCCAAAATGCAAGCCCAGGAGCTCCATCCACCCCACACTGGGGTGTCCTGGGAAGGGCTGGGATGGCTCAGCCTCTTCCAGGGCCTTCAAGGCAAGGGCTCATTCCAGCACCCCTGGCTTTTCTGCTGGAGCACCACAATTCTGGGGTACTATTACAGCAGCAAATTGGCCCATTAAGCCTCAGGAATAATGACTGCTGTTGGTAATTACCCCTAATCCACTAATGAGCTATTGTTTGCTTCCAGCATTAAGTGTAAGCTTAATGATGTGAAAAAAAAAGCAAAATAGACTTGCCCCAAAATTGCTAAACCAACTTAATTGAACAGATGCTTGCTTAGCACCTGCATTGTCATGCTGATTCATAGAGAACTGTTTTAATTGCAAGATGATCCTCAGTGGATCGTGTTTCCTTCACCTTAGGGGAGGTTCAGAAGTCAGAAAGTAGGAATTGATTCATTTGGTGGCATTAGTATGAAGGTTTAGCTCATGCAATGTGGCTTTTCATCTAAGCTGGCCAACACATGGATGATAAGGCCCAATAGCAGAGAAAAAGCTCTGCAGCAATAACAGGAGAACATTAAAATCCCCTAATAGGAACTACAAAATTGAAACCAAGTGTTGTACAACTTAATTTCTGTCCTATATGAATTATATACTTATTAAGTAAAAGAAATGCTAAATGAAATGTATAAATTATTACAACAGCACTCGTGTAAAACAAAGTTGTGCTTTGTAAACTTCTGAATGCCAAGATTGATGGTTTTCATGACTTTCCCAAGATCTTGCAAATTTGGCTGGGGCTGCTATTTTTGCAAAATTTAGTCTGTGAATTTATTACTTACACAGCAAAATCAGTGCAGTTCATTACCAGCATAAGAACTGCAAACATGTTATGAATTAGGTGAAAACAGCTTTTCCTAGAAAGATGAGGCATTTACACTGTTTAAACATGACCTTTTCTTGTGGAAAACCACAACAAATTGAAGGTCAAACTTCCATATTCCTTGTTCTGCCCAGAACTGTTAAAATTATTCTATCAACACAGGCAAGAGGACACTTTGCTTCCCCTTCCCCCAATTTAAATACATCAAAGCTGAAGACTGCAATTTTCCTTCAAATATTGTGCTATTGAGGATATGGCTCTTGAACAGAATGTTCAGGTTTTTATCTGCAGCAATTCCATAACTGCTGGCTTTGAAATGTCAGCAGAAGTGACAGGTGGGGAAATGTGAAGGGGAAGGAAAAACCTGGATAAAAGAACCAGGGTTTGTACCTTTTAGGAGTGTCCAAGAACATCCGGGCAGACACTGCCTGGTGGTGTCCCTTGAAGTCATCTTTGTGTCCTCTCTGCCACCAGAGTTCTTGTTTTTCTTCTAGTTGGTTGAAATACAATTTTTTTTCTTCTTGGCATTAAAAATAAGCAAATTTTATGTGCGAGGTAACTCAGAGGGTTGCTGTGGTTAAGGTTAAAATGCTTTTGGGGGACACTGCATGCCCCTTTGCCCCAACCTATTATAGCACAAGGTCTCTTAAAAAGCATCATCCGTGAAATAAGCTGTGTGAACATGCTTTCCAATTCACCATGGGTTTGGAAACACAAAATAACCCATGAAAAATCTTCTTGAGCATGCTAGAGAAATGTTACACACAACCAAAAAGTATTTCATATTCTTCAGAGCCAGCATTTATTCAAAGAAATCCTACAAAACACCAATTGTCACAGGTGTTAAAATCTTTGTCATTAAAATCTGAATTCAAATCCCTTGAAATCCTCTTATATTTATGATTTCTCAGTGAATGGCCAATCAGATCAACATAGTACCATCATAACTATTCCTATTTTCCCCCACCATTTCCTATTGAGGTGCTTTTCACCAAACCAGACCAGGAGGAAAAGTTTCGGGCATAGCTTTGTCATCTCTCAAGAACCACGAACACAAAAGAAGTTGTTTGTGGGAGAAGTGGAGGCAAGAAACGAAATGTTCTCAGGTGAGGACCCAGTGCATGACTTGGCATTTTCTGACAGAGGATGTTAAGCTCACTGCTAACAGTCACGTGAAACAGGACAAATCCTGTCCTTTTTGAGTCACTTGATGCCATCAGTCAGATTCCTTCAGTAGACCCCTACACCAAGTTCCAGTAGAACCTGGAGTAGACCCCTACACCAAGAATTGCTGAGAAGAAGTTTAGAAGGATGTGAAACACAGAACTTCGAGGTAGCAGGATGTGAAAGAGAACCAATATGCAGAAACTGTGCTCTTGTCATCTCTCCTAGAACCAGAAGCAGGTTTAGAGAGGGGCTGTGCATGAAGAAGGGATTGCTGCTCCCCACAAACATCCCTCTGTCAGACTCAGCTCTCCCCTGGACCCTACCTTGGGCCAGGATCCCAGCACCGTGTAAACCTGACCTCAGGCCCCAGAGCACCCAGACCTTCACTGCAAACCCAATTTACACATCCCTCTTCCTCAAAGTCCACCCAAATCCCCAGTTCAGTGCTCAATATCGTGGGGTTGGACATTTCCCCCAAACGTTATTTATGTGTCAAGTGTTTTCATATAAAATGTGTCCTATGGCTGTGGAATCTCCTCCTGTCCTGAAAACATTCCAGGCTGCAATAAATCTGCCTTGTAGGGGACAGTTTATGTCCAAGAAAATGATTTCCCTTTCTTTTTCAACAACAGAAATGTTTAGATGACAACACTGTCCCCCCTCTGGGTGTTCTGAAGCTACCTGCAGGGGACAGCAATCTCACTAACACCTTCTCAGGCGCACTGCTTTCACTGCACCTTGCCTGCCAGGCCAGGGGGCTCTTCAGTCCTTGGAGAACACTTTTGGGGTCTTATGTCTATCCCATGGCAGCCAGACATGACTGCAACAGAAACAAGGGCTGCAGTTATGGAGCTTGAGAAGCAGAGGAACAGGTTTTCACTCAGCTGCTCAGAAAGTCCTTTCACAGGAGTCGAGAGAAGGAAAGTGAAAAGGCCAAGGAAAAAGCAGCATTTCTGCATCAAGCTCATGCTGTGCCTGTGAATTTGGCAGGTAAGCTGCTGAAGCCTCTGAACTCTGGTTGTGGCAGAATGTCCTACATGGATTTTAGATGTTGGACTAGTATGGCAACACCGCTTGGATCCCAAGGCAGAATTAACATTGTGGAAGACAATCCTGGTGGGCTGATGTGAAACCTTTTAACAAGGATGTTCCTGCACCTAAAGGCGGGAATTCTCATGCATATTCACTACCACACTCTCTTTGCTTTGGTCCCATGTCCCCCATGGGGTTTCCTCTAGACCCCAATATATGGAGTTCCTGCTGTGTTGGACCTTCATTCCCTACAACCAGACAGCAGTGGGGCTTGTCCCTGACTCTGGTCAGTCATCCTGGCACATGGCTCTTTGATACCAACAGAAAGGTGATTTTCTCAGACAGAAGATCGCAACCTCATTTTCCCTTTCTGAGGAGATTTCCCAACTAATAACACTTAACTGTGAAGAGAAAATTGTATGAGATTATCAAGGATTTTTAATTCATTAATTTGGGTACATTTTCTGTGCAGAATCACCATGTGTTCAGGCCAAGGCTGAGCTAGAACCACACAAATATTACACACCGCCTTGCTAATGCCAGCAAAGCCCCTTTTATTGCATAATTCTGCAGCCTGTCTGTAGTTTTTATTTCATTAATTTTCATCCTGATAATTGGAAGCAGCTTCTCTCCTTGCTTTTTTAAGGTTTAATGAGCTACATAACTTCATGCCTCCCACTGAGGGGCTGTAGGTCACTTTGCACTCTGGAGAACTGCTGCACCTTTCCCTCCTTCTCTTCGACTCTCCAGCAGCACAAGATAATGTTTATTGTCTTCCAGCAAAGGTGTTTGTGCATTCATGGATGTGTCAGGTATGCAGGCATGACCTTCTCTGCAGAGAGACACGCGTTTCTGAGACGGGGAAGATTCTTGCAGGGATGAAGTTGGACAATCCTGGAATAGTGCTTGAAGACCTGGATTCTTCTGCTTCATCTACACCTCAGCTGTGCATTGGCAGGTGCATCTTGAGTCTCTCAAAAAGCCTCACAGAGTGACATCAGTGCCTGGGCTGTTCTTTGGACAGTGATTTTTGCAAAGCAGTAATTGCAGCATCCACTAGAGAAACACCAGAGAAAGAAGCCAACAGGGATGGAAGTGGAGGTAGTGGCTGTTTCTGTTATCATGCACTTTTCCACTGGGATTGCTCTGAAGGAGAGATTGAGGAATTAAATACAAAAACTAGTAATAGAAGATGAGAAGAGGTGAGAGGAAAGTAATTTCCCCTGTAGCACATGGATATTTCAACAATGACTTACTCTGAACACACAGGGTGAGTTACTGCAGTCGCTTTTGGAAGACTCTAACAGAGGAAGAAAATTGTGTTTCATTTTTAAATCCTTAGTAACAGATAGAGTTCCCTACACTATTTCAATTTCCAGTGCCAAGAAGACAGAAACTGTGTTTTATAACCATCTTGGATGCAATTTCTCTTTGTCATGATCTCTCTCATTAATTAAAGAAAACTAAGTTGAAGACTGGATGGTTTGAATATCCTGGGAACAGAAAGATCATTTGGTAGGTGAGGAAAGTTCTGAGAAACCTCCAGACTCGCTTCATTTTTGGAGTCACCATTTGTATACTCTCTTGGTGAATCAGTCTTGTACAAGAGGACAGATGTCAAGTGGAATTGGATTCTTTCTTACATTTTTAGGTGTGTATCAATGCTAGAAAGTAAATTCTTCTGCCCTAAGATACAAAAGCTTATCTATGTATACAGTAAACCCCAATATTGCATCTCTGGCAGCTTCCAGACTTAATGAGCAACCAAACAGAATTTCACATGGGTGCAAAGTACCCTGGATATTTGCCAGCTAAGGTAGGACACTGCTTTTCCATAATCCCTCAAGACTCAGAAGAGAAAGATGGCTTCATCCAATGGGAAAGGCAACAGGAATTGGACTGAAATGTCTTTCAGAGCCATAAAATCAGTGGAATAAATGCTCATAAGCGTGTTGTGTACCTTGAGATACCCTCAATGGCCATCAATTTGCTTCCTTCACGTTCCTTTATTTTTCCTGACATATTCCTTGCAATTTGGGAGCTGTTCAGAAGTCCTTGAGCACCAGCACAGAGGGGAGTTCAGTGTAAAAATACTTCTGTTAAATTCTGGGTGTTTCAAGAGAGAAAACATTAAACACCTCCTTTTTTTGCCCTCACCAGGTTATTGACCATTGCTCTAGGAGTTTGTTTTGGTTAGTTTTAAAGGGATTTTTAATTACACATTTTCAACTGAATTCAATGTGCCAAAAATGGCTTCCAAGACCCCAGAGAAACACTGTCCTAACACAAAAGTGGGCTCTGTCAGCCTCTGCCACTTTGACTGCCACAAACCAGAGCTATGGAGAAGCCCTGTGGTTCAGCCACTGCCCCTGAAATGCAACTCCCTCGAGACCTTTTTTCCAAGCTGTTTTTTCTAACAATCACAAAACTCATGAGATAAATGGATGCTAACAAAATAAACCACACATATTCAGGTATGTAAAAAGGCATCCTGAGTTGTCCTGGTTTGCTCAGCTCATCTTTAATGTGTTTACAATGCAAATTAAAAAACAGTCCCAGCTTTGCTAGCTTTTCAGGGTGAATTACTCTGTACAAGGGAAGGACCATCCACAGCAGGAGTCTCACTCCTGAAAAGCACGTTTGTGAAGCAGAGTGCTAAGTGACCTAGAAAAGCACACAACAAACAAGGGTCTTGTCCATACAGGAGCTTTGCATTGTGCTGTAGCCCATAGCTGTATATGGATCACATTGAATAGGAAGCTATTGACTTATTTCTGTACATAATTCCACCTAAGATGAGTCAACAGCCTGTGTAAATAGGAGCTTTATTGCCATTTGTCACCTGAAAGAACTGCCTCAAAAGCTGTCAGTTGAATTTGGAAGGCAAATGGTGCCCTGCACACGAAAATGAAAGCCCTTGTGTTTTCTGCTCATATATAGTTGTCATCTTTTTACATCAAGCTTAAAATTGATCTGCCCCGGGGGCACTTTCTGCTCCTCATTGTGGGGGGTCCCCTGGCTGGTGTGGAAACACCTCAACGTGCCTGGCTTGGGAAGGCTTTCAAAGCCAGTCTTCCCACTCCTCCTCCACACAATTCCCACCCATGAGTGGTTTCTGGAGGTGGGATGGGGATGGTCCCGGCTGTGGACGGTGCTGCAAGCCCCTCTTCAGTGAGTTCCTGGGCTGCTCCCTGCGAAAGGATTCATCCAGGTGGCACAGCATCTTGGGCTCTGTGCTGAGAGGACATCCCAAAAAGCCACGGAGGCTTTAAAGTGGGGTCTTGTGAAAAGCACACCACAAGAAACCCTTTAGGTGACGTGGAAATCCCTGGTGGGCCACAAGGATGTGGATTCTGGGGGTTCTCAGCTGCTGCCACCCTGTTGTCACCAGGGGCCAGGGAGCCTCATGAAGCAGCACGATGTGTACAAGGAAGTGCTACCATAGCTTTATCCCCTTCCATTTGTTTTAAAATTCTAACTCGCTGAGGGAAAGGATCATCAGGAAATGACACCCATTTAAGCTTTTGTGAATTCTGCACGAAGATAAATGTGATAAAGGGGTAGAACGCCTTAAATAATTCCCTGAAATTAGAGGAGCTGCACATCTGTAACTGCATCACGGAAAAAAAACAGTAGCTACACTTGAGGAATATCCACACCCTTGTTTAATTTAGTTTTTATATTTCTTTTTACAAAAAAAAAAAAAAAAAAAAAAAAAAAAGAAAAAAAAAAAAAGTCCCAACCCACAAGCTCAGTGCTTTTGGATTAATAACATCTACTTGTCAGCAAACAGTACATTAGCTAGCTCTTGGCAGCTCATCAAAACACATCATGGGATGGAGCTGCTCGTGTTTACAAAGCAAGGGAAGGGCAGGACACGCTGTATAACGGGTAGCAACTCATTCTCTAGCCCGTACAAATGGGCAGAAAGGCTCAGAGCGGCTATGACACGAATGAGACAGAGGAAATATTTTTTCGGTTAGTCAAAATGGTTTATGGGCTGTGATTAATGAGACACCCACCCGCTTATTGGCGTTAACAATAGCTGCAGCCAGGTTTCTAATTCGGGCTCCCGGAGCAGGCGCTGCCCAAAAACCAACTCGTCTCCTCCCCCAGAACCGGAGTGTCGCAAGAGAAGGACCCGGCCCATGTTTGCAGGTGAGAAACAGGCTGGAGCCTCTCACAGAGAGGTGCACAGGCTGTTCCTCAAGGCAGGCACTCCACAGGGTTCCTACCAGCGTCAGCATTTACCTGCAGGTCTGCACGAGCACATCTGTCCCATGGCCACCATCCCACCCGGCCCCAGTGTGGGTGCTGAGTCTGGTCACCAGAGCAGGGGCACCTCAGAAACAACTGCAGCACCACGATGCCCAGGGTGATGCCCAGGGTGATGCCCAGGGAGGACAGAGAGTGGGTTTGCTTGAGCAGATGACAACATCCAATTCCAGGCTCGACGTTTCCCCTTCATCAGCCTGGGATGTGGACCTGCCTGGCTCATCCGTGTTGGTTACCCGGCTTTCAGAGCTAAAGCTGTCTGGTGGTTTGGGTGCAGGAGGGCGAGGCAGGACCCCAGTCCTGACACCAGCTCCTTGTCTGGCCTCGGGCAAGCTCTGCAGCCCCTCCTCATTCACTCGGTCGTAATAGTATTTGCTTACCCATCTCATAAGTACAGAGGGAGTTCGTTTATATTGTAGAGCCCTTTGAAGTTGTAAATCTCTGTGAAAATGTCAAGTGTCACTATTATTTTATACTTGGTTGGTATTTCAGATTGAATGAGAGCCTTAGTACATGTAAATTGAACGCATATTAGGAGATTTCCATTTAAAACATCAGCCAGTTATTGTAGCCCGAAACATCTTGCTCAACTTAAGATAACTATACACTTAAAGCAGAAAAGACTGCCAAAAGCCAAAGATGAAAGAGGTTAGAATAACATCATCCGACGCAGAGGTGAGGAGGCAAAGGCGGGTAACCCCGGGGATCAGGCGTGCGGTGGGATGGGAAAGCTTCCTCGCAGTGACTCCAAGGTTTTATTTGCTTTATCCCGCAATAACATCCCGGCACACGGGGCTGTGCCACTCATCTGTGCACACAAAAACCAGGCAGCAGGGCAGGAGGAGAGGTGCTGGAGGTGCTGCCCTGAGGCAGGGAGGGCAGTTTCGCAGGAAGGCTGCATTCCTGGAAAGGCAGGTTGGGCTGGGACATGCCTGTGCCTCTGCTGTCCCCACTCCATTGGACGCCGAACGCTCCGCAAACGCCTTTTCTTTGGTAAGTGCTGGAAGGGGGAGGGGGGGGGGTTGCTTTTTAAATGTTCAGACACCACCCTGCGTGTGGGGTGGTGGGAAAAGGAAAACTGGGTGTGGCCAAAATTCCGCGGCCAAAATTCCACGGCCAAATCAAGGAGAAGCTGTGGAGTAGTTTGGAGCATTTCAGGATTTTTGCATACTGTAAATAGGATGCAGATAATGCTCCTCCCAACGGGTCTCTGAACTTTATTGTTACTTGTCCTCTCCTGAGGTAGTATTCATCGTTGGTTTCTCAGTTTATATTTAAGAATGAGTTACATGTGTTCTTCAGGAAGCTACTGTGGCATTTGAAGGGCAGAAGAGCTTCATCTGCTGTTGCGTCTCATGTAGGGCAAGCTTTCTCTCAGCAGCCTTGATGGTCAAAATAATAAGAACCAGAAAAGAGAAAGGGGGGAAAAAAGGGGGGGGGGGAAATCTATATCAATGATGATACAAAAATTACTCTTAAAAACAAAAATAAACAAAAAAGTCTCAAATGAGGCCACAAAGAACAAATTTGTTGAGACTGGTCAAGAGCTGGTAACTGCATATGACACCTGGCTGAGGAGTTTGGGCACTGGGCACGAGTGTCTGTGTCTAATGGCCCGTCGTGCCTGCAGTTTCCTAGTTATTTCTTTGTTTCTGGTTTTTGTTTTCCCAACTGGACAGCTGCCATGCACACAATGGCCTGCACAGCAATAAATCTTCATATAAACTCTTTGCAGCACACCTGAAATGGAGTTCAGAGCACCATGAAATGTCCATCTCACTCTATTCAAATATCTTGGCAGGATCTTCTCATCACAAGGGCAGGTTTGCTCCTGCCCTGTTCCATCCTACAGCAGCTCTACAAAGTCTCCCTGCTGCTCTGAAGACAGACAGGGACATTCAAAAAGTCAACAGCAAAGGGTTCAGGAGATGGTCTGAACGTGGAGTGATGGCCACATAGATATAACAATGTGATGTAATAATTTGGCTCCCTTTAAGCACTGAAGGGAAAAGTCCTTCCTGAAAACACTTCTCCCCCTGAGTGCAAGAAGGAGACTCAGCAGCAACCACCTCTTGTCCACTCAGGAGGAGCACTGCCTGTCCTTTCCCTGCTGTCTCTTGGAACAGCCAATAAATCCCCTGGTGCTGCTGTTTCCCTGTGAAGTGCAGGAGAAGCAGCAGCCAGCCTGACCTCGGGTGGCAGCTGCTGCTTCCCTCCCTCCCTGCCACTGCGTTGAAGCACAAAACGTATTTCTACTGTTCCCCAAAAGTGTGTCTCCTGCACGTGGAGACTTCAAAACACAGGTCCTGGGTGGTGGGAAGGGCTGGCCAGCCTTTTGGGTATGGGACAGCTTCTCTGCAAGACAGCCCTGCCATGTTTCCAAAGCACAAAGCTGTTGGAGGGGCAAGTCAATGCACGAGCATGGTTGCAGAAAGTTCTCCCTCACCTTTGACTCCCATCCTCTGGAATGGATTTTTAAGCAATAATTTTTGTTCCACTCCTTCACCACTCTGACTTGTGTCTTGAAGTGTTTTCTCCTTTGGCCTCCTTTCTCTTTGCACAGCAACGGTTTTGATCTCAAATTCCAGCACAGGGTCCTTTGCTGGGAGGCATTCTTGCTGGGAAGAGAAGACAACTGAACCTTCTTTAGTTTGAACCATATGATCTGGCATGAAAGTTTAATCCCTGTTGTTCCATGCACCTCTCCAAACTGGGATGGCTGAAAAGCAATTGCATTTCTTGATGAAAATCGAGGCTTGACCTTTGGCTCCAGCCCAGGGATGCCAGTTTTGGTTGGCACAAGGGAAAAACAGGGGCAGAGGAAAAGTCTGAAAACTAAGTCCCCTTATCTCTGGGAAATGAGCTTGGCAGGTGGTTTGAATGGGCTGCAGTACAGAAGGGATGGCAGTCCCTGCTTCTTCCAGCCTTGGCAGAAGCTGCATCCTGCATTTGGAAAAACTCCCTAGCAAAGCTTTTTTCTTTCAGTGAACATGTTCATGCAAAAACAATCGCAATTTGATGAAACAGAATTTTTCCAACCCATCCCCCCTCCAACCCTATTTTATTGGATGGTTTCCACCTGTGCTTTGCATTTGGATTAAGGAGGGTTTCTCCTCTCTGTCTCTGTCTTTGTAATCCAGGGAGTCCGTCAACAGCTGAAGACAAATTTGCAGAGCAATTCCCGACTGATCTGCAAACAGTTTTCATTTCAAATCCCACCAGCTCCTTGCCATGTCCCTCTGCCTCCCAACGAAACCAGGACATTTTGGACCAGCAGTTCAGCAGGTAGGAAGCAGCAGAGCTGCAAAGGAGCAATTCCCAGATTTTTTTAATGGAAGATTTGGGTTTGACTCTCCTCAGATGAGGCAGAAGGAACGTACTTACAGCTGCTCAGGAACGTTGGCATTTAGAGAATAAATTGATGCTGTCAGCAAAGAAAGAATCACCATAAACAGATGTATGGGTTTTATCCAACAGCTGCAAAAATTAAGAGTTACAAACCATGTCTTTTATTAGATTTTTAGTCTATTGGGGCATTTAGCATTTGGCTCTACTAACGAGATTGTGACAAGTGTTTGCGAATTATCTAGAAGGCAAGACTTTCCTAAAATATGCAGAAGAGGAGGGGAAGAGGGCAAAAAGAGAAAGTTTTTATCCTCATCCTGATCATCTGGGAAAAAAATTTCTTGTTGGACCAGAATTAGGAATTTTAATCCTTTGAAGTCAGTAATGTTCAAGAGGAAGTTAGGAGCAAATGAAAATGTCTGATTAAAGTGGAAAACATATTTCCTTCTGTTTGCAGAGGATCCATAATAGGCCTATAATAAGGTACATTTTTGCTGAGAACTAGAAGATGGAGAAACAAAAACTTTACTGAATTTTTAAATAATAATTAATGATCCATTGCTAAGCCGTGCAAGGGGATATTCTTTAGTCAGGCCACTTAAAATAATACTCACTAAACCCCTTTCTCCCACCAGTGCAATTTGGTGAAGCCTCAGTCAAGTGCTGGTTAAAGTTCTGACCCTGGCAGTTTTTCTGATGATGAAATATTACTTTGCTTGTCTTGAAATCAGTTTCTGTATGGTTTTTTTCACCCAGACATTCTATCTCTTTCTACAAGTTATGTCACAGTTTGTGTCACCTCTGAAGACAGGAACGGGCTGGGATGCCCGTGCTCCAGGCTCAGATAATACAAACAGAACAGTCACTTTTGCTTGTTTTCATAAAAATATGAATTTCCCCTTTTGCTGTTCATTCAGTGTTCTGTATTTAAGGAAATATTCTCAATTACAGAATTTGGCTGTCAGCCCGTTTCTGTGTAAAAGACAAATAGTTTTTTATCACTCTGCAAGTGTTAAGTTGTTAAGTTCCTTAATATTTCCTCTGAAAAGTAGACTTGCTCGATGAGATTTCATCTGAAATGTCACGGTATTTGCAATTCAAAGATAAGTGCTTTGTGAAAGCAGTGCTGGAGTGGGACTGCCAGAGCTGAGAGGGGTTTAGCTCAGTGGCTGGGGCAAAGGAGCAGCATTAACAGCTTCTCCTGAGTGGTAGGTCTGCATCTGACCTCAGTTCCTTAAACTATAAATCACTTCAGCTCTGCCTCCTTTCCGTAGTCTGTAAAACCCAGATTACCTGTTCTTGTACCAACCTCCCAACACAAGCGGTGGAAAGAAGAAACAAAGTGAGGAAGGAATAAAAAATACTTAAAGTTTTTGATTTGGATGTGACAAGGCCAGGGCTCACCAAGGAAAGATCAGGAACACCCATTTGGGTGAACAACCCCTAAATACCCCCCTCTCCATGACTTCATGAAATTAGGAACATTCAAGGATAAATTTTGCCCGGTACATGTTTCCAGATTCATAAAGCAAATAATAAGTTTTCCCAAAAAATGCTTTAGTGTGAAATACCATATGGAAGTTGGGAATTGTCCTCTCAAATCCAAGTGTCCTGGCCTATGATGCAACGGTGGGTGTTGCAAAACAATACAATAATTTCCAAGCTATTGCTTTTTTTATTCCCTGTGACCATCATCTCCACCAGGCTTTTTCTCCCCTCCCCTGGAGCTGTGCTCCTCACAGCCCCTCCGTTTTGCCTCTTGCACAGTTTTGCTCAGCCCCGTAATAAAAGGGCATCTTTTATTTCACATAGCTGGGATGTTTTGTGGGAGGGGAAGATTTGGGACAAGCTCTTCGTTATCATTTTAGCAGAACATGGCAATAACAACAAAGCAGGACAGCTGACACAAATCATCCACTTTATAAGTTCTAATGCAGATAATGCAAGGAAAAGAAACACATAACAGAAACCAGATCTGTCAGTGGGGCTGCTCCACGCCATCCGTGGCTGGGCCATTTCAGCTCCTTCCAATGTTCCACATATTCCCTGGGAGGTTTTCAGGGAGAGTCTGGCCAGAGGCTGAGCTTCATATCCGGCACTTGCTTTCAGACTGTGGAGTTTTTGCTTGCAAGCCACTCTGGGGGAGACAAAGAGATATCCAGGGGGAGTGGGGTTTGTGGGGGATTCAGTGCCTGGGTCCAAGGTGGTGGAAATCAGCCCCTGCTCCCTTGTGCCATGGCCAGTGTGACTGGGCCATTCCCATGGGATGGCAACTCCAGCTGTGGCACTAACCTTGGTGAGGGTTTCAACCTGAGCTCCAGGTGCCTTCATTTGGGAAGAGAACCAACAGGGGAGACCCACAGCCATCCCTCTGGTAGCGTGTGCTCCTGGGTTGTCCCAGGGAAGGCTGAGGAGCTTTCCCCAACTCTGCTGGGCTGGGTTAGGGCCACCAGGGAGCTCCCAGGATCAGAAAGGTGCCCTGTGTAGGTAGGTGGGGCGTCCACATGGGCCAAGGGCCACAAGAATGTCGTGTCTCCACAAGCTCCAAGCACACAAAGAGTTCCCACACACAGGGGGATAATGTCCTCACACACCCTCGGTGAAACGGAGCCATTTAAAGCACCCCTGTGAAACATTTGTTTTCTTTTAAACTTGTTTTTCTTCCTTCCAAAGGTCATCTGAAGTGGGTCCCAGGGACATTTTTTTTTCTCCAGGTTGTTTTTGAGCCGCTATTGACCGATTGCCAAACCTCAGCCCTGCTGATTGCACGCTTATAACACGCTGATAAAGCTGGTTAAGCTGCTCGTGCTCCCTCACCCCAAAAATCCCCCCTGTCGTTCCTGACCCTCTCCCTTTGTGCCTGCCACATCCCAGTGCCCGTAGCCCTTCCATCCCTGAATTCCTGGGCACACCAGGCTGAAAAGGTCCGAGGACTAGAGTGGTGTTTGTCCCCAGCACAGGCACTGACACCACCCCAGCCATGCAGGAGACACCAGCCCCAGGCTGAAGCTGCCTGGGCCCCCTTTGCCTCCTCACAGAGCAGCTCCTACCACGGAACCAAGTCCTCTGACACCCCTCAGAGCAAACATTTTACCAAACAAAAATCTCTAGTGGGGTAAAAATAAATTAATGAGGGTGAGGAAAGGTGACAGTCTTTGTTTCTTCGTTTTGTCAGGTGAAACATTTTCATTCGGCGCTTTTATTATTATTTTTGATTGGCCCAGATTTTTTTTAATTATTTTTATTGTTGCAGGCATTTTTTTAAAAGTCTAAAATATTTTGCCTAATCTTAGGGCAAGTTTTTCTGAGTTGGTGCAAATTGAATCTCTGAGAAGGAAGGTGGTTGATTCCTTAGGAAATTAAAATATTTCAGTTTCTAGACAATCTAAGTTGTATGGATTTTGCCACTGGAGAAAATAAAAACAATTCATTTCTTTCCCAATTAAAACATACCATTTTCCCCAATCCAAAGTGAAACTACTTTTAATTTGTGCTCTTTTCCCCCTTTGTTTTAGAAAGGCAAAGCCAGGGCTTTGGGTGGCTGAGTCCAATGTCCCGGGGCAGATGCGTTAGTGCCCCGACAGCTTCTGTGGGACGTTGTGGAGACCCCGCTTTCCAAGCGAGATGTGAAATCTCGGTCGGGGGTAATCGCAGGCGAAGGGGGCTTTGTGGCGCTCGTTTTGCGGCGCTCAGGGTATCAGCGAGAGGGTTACACCCAAATTTCAGCCGCTCTGCCTGCAGAGCTTCCAGGCTCTGTGCACAAAGCGATTCTTCGGTTCTGAATTCTTTATTCTCGCTGTCACCCCCGGCTCCGGCTGCCAGGCACGATTTTTGTCCCTGCTCCGCGTTTTTGTGTCGTCGTCGTTTTGCCGAGTTCATGAAAAGATTCAGGACAAAATCCCGGCCCTGGTAAAGAGGCAGCTAAAATGTGCAGGGACTTGGCTGAAGGCAGGATTTCCCTCCGAGGATTAAAGTAAAGAGTTGCCGAACTGTGAATAGCGGGAGAAAACACCGAGGGATGAATTTCTTCCCCGTCCCGTCAGCATCTTGTGCTGCTCTGAAATGTGCCCTGAGCACGTTGCCGTTTTCTCCCTATTTATTCACGATTTGAAGCTATTTCACAGCTCGCTTTGGGCACTTCTTGCAGGGATTTGAGAGCAAAAGCCATTTTGGTTCATTTCATTAAGCACCTCAGTTCAGGGATTTGCTTCTAATCCTTGAGCAAAAATATCTCTCCGAACGGAGTTCCTCATGCAATGTTGGTCTTCATAAATTGAAAAAGAAAAACAAAACAAAACCAACACTTGCCAGAAACATTCACTGTTATTCACTTAATTTTTCTATTTCCAAGGGCTTTTTACCAGCACTTCCATCCCTTGCAGCCTGTCTGGGATTGGCCACAGGAGGGATTCAAAGTGCACATTTGTTAAAATATTAGAAAGCAGTTGCTCAAACCTAAATAAAAGCATGAATTTTTCAGCAGCTCAGGGAGGCGAAAAGTTATTCAGTTGTCAAGGTGATTGTAGGAATTGAGTTTTATGGAGCAGCTTTAGTTACAATTAAAATGCAGTATTATGCATAAACATCAGCAATGGGTAAGAAATAGGTATTTGGTTAATGCTGGGGTGCTCTGAAGCTTACCCTGGGGTGTGGGAAATGACAGGGTCACATTTCTAATCACACAACATTTAAATCGGGTGATGCTCATCCAGATTCCTCACCGACAATGAATTTTCCCGGGTGCTCCTTCTTCTGTGAAATAAAGAGGTGGGAAATGTCCCCTTTGTCCACCAGGTGGCACGACGGGAAAAACCACTGGAAACAGGCTGGAATGTGAACTCCTGGAATAATATCTTTGCAGCGGGAGATGGTGAGCGAGGGAAGATCCCACCAGCGCCCACAGCTGTGATCCCCAGGTGGAAACCACCTGTCCTGGCAGAGGCAGCATCGGCAGTGCGGGTTTGGGACTTCTGTGCCTGTCCCCTCCAGGCTGGGGCTGCACAGAAGGGCTTGAAGACATTATTTGCTGTGAATGGGTTGGGGGGACACGCTTTGGAGGTCTTCACCTCACTTTGGGGCTTAGACTGGGTGCTGGGGACAAGGAGGGGACACTTGGGCCAGGGCACCAGTGAAAGAGGGGGTGCAGAGATGGGGAGCAGTGATGGGGTGGAGAAATGTGGGCAGGGATGGGATACAGAAATGGGGAGCAGGGATGGGATATGGAAATTGGGAGCAGGGATGAGGTGCAGGGATGGAGGCAGTGGTGGGTGATTCACTGTTTGGCCACGCAGAAATGGAGCTATGTGAGAAAGGAGGAGGGAATTGATACAGACAGAGCATTTGTGGCCAAAGGAGAGGAGGTTGTGAAATCTTCCTGGGGCCATAGGGCAGCACTGTGCTTAAACTTGGCTGGAGGGGGCAGCTCATCGAGGGGAGAGGGTTTCTGGGAAGAGCTGCTGATAGCAAACTAGGGATGAAGCATCAAAGGCAGAGAAGGAGGGAGCAGTGGGTGCGCTCTCCTGAGCAGAGGGGTGAAAACAAGCATGTCCCAAACTCAACTGTGAGGGCTGCAGTGTGGAGCCAGCTGCAGCCAGCTGTGGGCTGCCCAGCCCTGCTTGGCTCAGCTCAGCTCAGCTCCACAGCCCCTGGCCAGTGCCTTGGGCTGAGTCTGGGAGGTTTCAGAAGGGAGAAAAGGAGGTTCCTGCACTTTTGGTTATCTTGGGATAGAGGCAGCCAAGCATGAAACCACAGCAGAGGCAGCAGGAGCACAGCAGTGAGGTGCAGAAGTGGCAGAAGGGCTGCAGGGAGGTTTTTCTCTGTGCCTTCTGCCATGGCACAGGTGTGGTGTGGTACTGGGGACATCCATGGGAAGCATGACCAGGCTGGATCAGGTGGCCTTAAATCCCTACAGCAACTGAGTTTTGACCAGACCAAGAGGAACTAAATATTCATATAAAAAGGAATATTTTCTACTCTCTACCATAGAGGTAAAACGAGCCTGGATGTAGGAACCCCTCAGTGCTGGGCAGCTGCCTGTGGCCCTCTGCTCTTCTCACCTGTCTTTGCTACCTACCTGCTCTTTCCTTCTCCTTCAGAGCAGTTTTGGGACACTGGGACCAGGGTTGCTCAAAGTCAACCCTTCCCACCCCACCCACCAGAGCCTGGCACTGCACAGGATGACCAGATCTTCACCCACAGTGGATGCTCCAGCAAGTGCCCTGGCAAAGTCAGCTTGAGGATGGCATTTCAGCAGCCTGGGGCATCCCCTGGAGAAATCCCAGGCCAGGGAGGAGATAGTGGGGCAAGGGGAGAGCTTAGGGGAAGGCAGGAGCAGAGTGGCAGTGTGAAGGCAGCCCTGTGAGGGGCAGCCGGAGCGTGGGAGGGAAAATGCAATTTGGGGATTCAAAACAAATGCATTTGGCATAAAACCCAAGGCTGGTGTGCACAGAAGAAGCTGGCCTGGCGCATCTCTTGGGGAGACATCAGTCCTGCATTTGCTGCCCCCAGAGGTGCAGCTGAGTTTCCTGTCAGTGCCCGTCCACGCTGCCCAGGGATGCAGGAGGGAAACATCAGGGAGGGGATGGAGCAAAGCAGTAGGAACTCATCGATTTCAAAGCCATTTCTGCCATTGTATTAAAATGTGTTTATATCTCAGTTCTTTATTAAATATAAGCAGTTTTCTTCTTGTATACATTTCTACATCTTCTGTGCAATCTGCTTTGCATCAGGCATTGATATATCGGTGCAGTATCTGAAATGTTAGCTCTCGGGGAATATAAATGGCATACTGATATTAAAACTGCTTTCAAAAATAGTTACAGGACAATAAATTTGAAGGATTTGAAGGTTTTTAATCACCTCTACTTAGTTATTCAGAGATGGGCCAAAAAAGCAATCATTTCAATGAAAGAAGCAGAAGAGACACAACAGAAAATTCTTATGCACAATAATTGCTTTCTCTACAAATATTTACACTGGGGCTAAGAAAATATTTTGGAATTTTACAAATATCTTTCTCTGTTAATTTTCCCAGCACTTTAAATATTGATCCAAAAGAAATCCTATTGGGGCTGAGTTGGATTTTGGTGGGGTTTTTTTTCTTTTCATTTTTTTATCCATGTCAAGGAATCCCAAATACTGGAGCTGGAGGGGAGATCAGCGCCAGGAATTAGGCAAGTACAGCTCCTGGTACTTTGCTGAACCCCAGCCACTGGCAGCAGCTCCCTCTATTGCTTTTGCCAGTATTGCAATTTTAGAAATCCCAGAGCTATTTTGGCTGTGAAGGGGCAGTGGAAACTGCTCCTCTGATGCTGTTTTTACTTGTGAACATTGAAGTCCTGAAAAATGAAATTCCAGAGGGTGCAGGTGGGTTGAGGAGAATCAAAGGGCTGAGGAGGGGGGTCTGTGCTAGGGCAGGGAGGCAATGCCAGAGAGGGGCAGGATGCTCATGAGAGGGCAAGAGAAACAGGGCAAAATAATGCACAAGCCACACAAACAAGAGTGGGAAAGCAGCAGGGTCTGACAAGGATGGGTTTGTGGATGCAGCAAAAGGCTGGGGCAGACTTCTTAAATAAGCTCCTCCAAGTTGCCTTAGGCCCTGCAAAGATTTAATGTATTATTGAATTTAAGTCACTTAATAGCCATGTAGGACTCAATGGAGCTATTCATGTGAGTAAAGCATTGGTCTTAGCAGATCTGCTTCCTAATCTCCAAAGCACTACCTCAGGAGAGGGCTGCAGCAGCAATTAGTGCTGGCCAAGGCTGAGCCCTGGCAGCACTCACACACCTCTAGCAGTGCCCAGGAGCCAAGCCCAGTGCCACGGGTACCCCAGCATCCTGACCAGAACCAGCCCTCAGCCCTAACCCAGAATGTCCTGATTTTGGCAATTAAAGCAAAATAAATCTCTGTTCTCTGTCTAAAATAAGAAAATGTGCCTTAAATAGTTGGCTAAAGAGCAGAAATGTGAAATACAGTTGCACGCTGTCACAGCTGTCACTGTCGTTGTTCAACTGCCTAAAATTAAGATCATGCAAAAGCAGATGGAAAAGGTCGTAGACAAGGCAAAAAGCTCGTTCAGAAATAAATTCAGTGTCACTTATTCTTCCTTGAAAAAAGTATAACCCCTAATAAAATATAAGTGAGGCAGACAAAAATAATCTGCAAACACAGATCCCGGGTTCCCATTTATGGTAATTGGTTTTATTGAAAGTCAATTAATAAAAAGCTTTGGTTTAAATTAAATTAAGTACGAGTCCATCTCTATTTCCCAGCAACATGAAGTCCTTGAAAATTGCCAAACATAGCTGCACACAAATTGCCTTTTCCCTAAGAGAGATTCAGCATCTCAAAATATGGCCTGGATGAGAGCAGTCGTATCCAGACTGGGCACAGCTAATTGGTACCCTGGAGGGTTTTTACTCTTGGCATTTGAGAAATAATGAGAATCAAAACCATTAGTAGGCAGGGAAAAGGGTGATAGAACTGCTAGCCTGCTTTTTTTCTGTCATCTTCATATTACGTTATCTCTGGGCAAGAATTCCCACTAATTTTCCTCCCGAAGTCCAGTAACTCTTTTAAATCACTGTGTGAAAACACAGCTGTTCATTGAACAAAGTTTGTAAAAATTGCTCAGGCAAATAACTAGTGGAGGTGATAAAAGAAAGAACAGGAGATGCTCAGTCCTTGACAGAGCCCATCCCAGTTACTAGGATAGGCTCACACAGACATCCCTCTGAACAGAGAGGTGAGGAATGGGATTTTTTTAATTTTCTTGAGGGAGTGGCAAGCATATTACACTCCTCCTTGTCTTCATAGAGAGCAAAAAAATCAAATGCACATGTGAATTTCTTCAGCCTTGGAGATGGGTGGCTGCTTAGTGTCACTCTGCAAAGCAGCCTGGAAGTCAGGATTGTACTACTGTGGTTATCATCAAAACTAATCAAGTGCTGGGATCCCAAAGTGTGAAACCCTTTCAGCAGGCAAACCCAAAACTGCACCATTCCTCAGAGCCCAGGCAGGCCACACCAGAAATTACAAACACATGTCCAGAAGCTGCCCCAGCTCTGGATCTCAGCAAGGAAAGGTTCCTGAGGTGTGGGACCCCATCCTTCCTTCCCTGTGTCCAGAGCCATCCCTTGGACTTAACCAGAGCTGCTTCTTCCAAGAGCACTCCGTGGGTCACACTAATCCTGGTGGAAATGAAACCTCACCAAGGAAAGGTCTTGGAGAGAAGTACCAGGAGAGGGGTGCAGAGAGGGAAACAGGCTGGCTTTGCATCATCCCTGCTGACCAGAGGGCTCCAGCTGCAGCCCCCTTTCTTACTCTATTTAGGGATTGCTTGGAAGTTCCAAAAGGATTTTAGGGGTTGGCATTTTTCTGAGAATAAGTCTTTTAATTAACACTGAACTAAAAATTTGTCCTGGACCTAGAGAAACATTGGGCTGCACATAGGTAGAACAGTGTTGTCTGGTTGTGAGTTTTCTGAGGGACAGATATGCTGCATTGCCTTACTTAGGTAGTTTTCATTACACAAAGCTTTACATCTCATTCTGAGAACAGGCAAAATGTGTACACAGACCAAGAGATGAAAAATTCCCAGGACTTATCCCCAAATTTCTTAGGGAATTCATTGATTCTCTTCAATGCTGCTACCCCTGTATTCCTCACCATCACCATCCGAGTATGTTTTCTGCCAAGATAATGAATAACCTCAGCAACACAACCAAGAGAAATCTTTCAAATTGCTGCAGCTTCCCTGCACACCCTGAGGTCATGAACACAAACCAGCAACACTGAGCTCTTTACCAGTCTCATGCAGAACACCTTCATGAGTTTTTCAAGCCTGTGAATGAAAAGCACCAAGACACACAGACCCAGGATGAGCTGAGAGAGGGGAATCCTCTCCTCCAAACCCATCTTGCCCTCTCTAAGTGGGATGTGCTTTATTTCTATACCTAGAGGCCAACTCAGGAGTAGATTCTGGATGTTTGGCACTAGGGTGGTGAAAACCAACAGTGGCTATCAAAGACAGTGGAATACCCTGGCTGGAGGAGAGGGCAGGAATCCCAGCAGGAATGGCTGATGCTGGACTTCCAAGGCACTTTGCTCTGAACCACGTGTCAAACCTCCTGGGAATCAGTGCTTTATTTGGATGAGGAATTACAACCCTGAGCATCATGACCACCTCCCTCCACGAAACAGTGTCATTGGCTTCAGCAGCAGTCTGGGGCTGGGAGAGTTAATTCACTTTTATTTCAAGTGAGAGGGTCCATCCAACTCAAGGTCAAGTGATTCTCATTTGCAAGCCACTGAGAGATGCAGAGAGCGGATGAGTGGACCTGCAGAAAGCCGTGGAGCCAGGGGACACTCTGATGGCCTCGAGGAAATCAGCCTGTGAAGTGTTGTGGGGGAAAACTGCATCACCACCACCAGTCACCTGCCTCCAGCCCTTCCCAAGGCCAAGCAAACAGCAGCTGAGCTTCAAACCCATTTCCCTGGGATGAGCAACAGCCAGGCTGGCACCCAGGTTGGGGTCCAAAGGGGAGAACAGGACTGCTGAGCTGAGGGAGCAGCCACCACCCACGGACCCCAGCACGGCGCGTCACGTCGAACAGCCACATCTGCTTGCATTTCATCTCCAAAATGGTGAAGTTTGACTTTAGCCTGACCTTGCAATTCTCAAGCTCCAGGGA